>CAHIKZ030000931.1:682500-755000 GCA_903632075.3 Acanthosepion pharaonis | reverse complement strand
ATTGGTAGCATTTTCTAGGTTTCTGGTACATATTTAACCCTTTAGCATTCATATTACATACTCACACACATATAGCTGGCCACTCATATTCGAGGATACCCGTCTACTAGGGTAGCTATCCGCTCCCTATTGCCCTGCTGCAGATGTTTGCTCAGGCCCATTTTTTGTGTTTGCTCAACACCCACAGAGCCCACCTGTGGTTTATACTGCAACTATGCTGATCAAACCTTAGTTACAGTTTCTGGGAGAGAGCGTGTTATCTAGTGTGATCAACAATTTGAACAAGGCCAGTACACTCAAGCCATCAGCCACGATGACTTGTGGCTTCATGCTAGCACAGCCTTTTGATGACTTTCAAAAGTTCTGTCTACCCAATTTCACTTGCAAGGCTTGGGTCAACCCGTGGTATGGTTTTTCAGGCACTTTTCAAAGGTGCTGCATGCTGGGATCATCTCCCTCCCGACCGATAACATCATATCACTGTTTATACGTTATCTCAATAGGTACAATTTATTTAAGTAAATGCTCTGTTTCTTTTTAAATAAATGTTATTAATTATATTTACCAGCCTGAATGTTCACAAAATTTCATAGAAAATATATTCTCCAACAGATTTGTTGTTTAAAAACTAATTATATATTAAAATCCTAATTAAAACATTATTATACATTGTATATGAAAATATCTAAAATTTTCTTTAAAATCCAATATTTGTCCTAGAAATGTGTTTTAAATGTCTGTAAGTAAATTTAAGGATTAATTAACTGAATTTTCTAAAGTTAATGCTTGCCTTTTTACTTAAAAAGAATGAAAATAACATTTTATTTATGCATGATAACATGTGAAGTCAAAGGATAAGAGAAGGTAGAAAAACACTAATTCTCCCTTTGTCTATAAAAGCATGGGAAAAAAGTAAAAATAGAACCTAAAGATATACAAAAGACCAATAGTACAGTAATCAAGAATTGTTATTTATGTTTAAAACTAAATTTTCTTTAATCTTATATAACCAATAGTTTAAGAATATAATTTTTTATTCTATACACTTTTATTAGACTTAGTATATTATTTTCATTCGTTTTGGGTCTGGAAAAACTTTTATTTATTAACTAATAATTAATAAAAAAATATACTCATTATTTTGAAGAAGACTACACCTATTCTAAGCTATTACTCCAAATTTTCAAGCAATGTGTTAACTACAAGGCCCAGTGAAACAACAAAGCTTTTTTAACTGTTTTTAAATACAAATTAAAATGTGTAATTAATTATAAAACTGATAATATTGTTACCTCATCATTTTGTATCATGAACTGCTTTTAAAAGAAACCTGATAAGTTTATGGGTGGTTTAGTATATATAAAGGTGGATATAGGTAACAAGAATTCTATCAAACATGTTTCATTAAACAATACCAACAAGGTCTGTTTAACTTTTTATTTACTTTTTCCAATTTTGAACTAAGTTGTTTTAATTTAAGAATTAAAAATGGTAAATCTGGAAAGTTTACTCTTTATTTGTATGTACTTTCTACTATCACTACAGTCATTATAAAGAATAGTGCATTATTAGTCTATCAAAATCGGTTTCGTAAAATCCACTGATTTTGTTTGCAAGAATTAAATTTAAGTTACTTAAAGGTGATAGACCTGAGTATGACGATAAACTACATCCGGCAACAAGGCCTCTGATTGAGAGATTGGAGGTTTTGAGGAGCGTGAAACCACCTCTTAATTGCTGTTCCCAGGCCCACCCTAACCTGGAGTGGTATGACCTGTTAGGGTCCCAGCTATGGGAAAATAGTGGATCCCCAAACAAACACAAAACACTATGAAAGTTTAAAAATCCATTTTTATAGTAAAATTACCAGCAGTACATTTTTATAGTAGAATTACCAACAATTCATATTTATGGTAAAATAACCAATAATACATTTTATCTGTAGTTGAAGGTGTACAATTACATTCAAAATTGTATTTAGCTGAAGCCATAAAATTCTTCAAAATATTTAGATTTCAGCATTAAATAACTCATAGAGGTTGATATGCTACTAAACGAAACCAACTAACCAACCAACATAAAGGTGATGTCATCTGTAACAGTCAAACTGAATTTATATGTGTTATTTTTTTTTTTTTTCTTTTAAACCCACCCGGATATATGATCTACTGTGGAGAAAAACATTTAATAATAAATGTTTCTTTAGTATTATAATTTCCTCTAGAATTTTCAGTCTTTCTTTGTATTGAGTCATATTTTGTTATCTCTTAAAATTTGTCTTATGCTACTATTATTTTTGTTATTTTTTATGTATTTTGATCTATATGTGCACAAATTACACTAAATTTTGACATGGCAAGATAACCTACGAGAGAATGTGGTGCATGTATGGCCAATGTAAGAATTTAATGTTGTTTTTTGATTATTAATGTTGGAGATACAATCTCCCAAAAGACATGAGAATTCATAAACAGCATTATTTTTTTTACATAGGGTGGATTTTTGAGGTGCTTATTGCTAAGAATTAGACATTTTGAATTTTTCGTAATAAATGAGGAATATAAACTATTTGTTAGGATCTTTAACATCATATTGCAGCATAATTATATTTTTAATAGCCTTTTTATTTTGCTTATAATAAGGATTCATCTAATTACAGTAAGATAATGGAGCCGCCTTTACTTTTTTTATCAAGTTGGTTGCTTATGTCTTCTTTTTTTTAATTTTTTTAATCAAAAAATCCTTTGGTCTTTCCTCATAATAATATCAAAGATTTTGACGATAAAACTTTGTTTTTGTTGTTTTAGGCATCAAGGAAATGTTAGAAAATTGCCAATAAATTTTAACATTATTATATATGCCAACCTTATTTTCTGATAATGTTGTATTTGGGCATCCATATTTACAAAAATCGATACATTCATCCATTCATAAAAGATATTCAAAATGTTTTATAAGATATTGTTAATTGTAGTAAACTAAAATTGTAATTTTTTTATTTTTGATCAGTAAATACAGTCTTAATTTAATAAGAACATCACTTGACTGCTACAAATTAATACAGAATGTTAAGATTTAGTCACTGAAAAAAAATTTTTATGACAATGTTCATGATATATTTTATACATAAAAACAATTAACAACTTTTCTAATTAATTAATATCTTAGTTTTATTGCATTTTTTTTATTTTATGATTTGGAGCAGAGTTTTTGTAACTGGGGGTTAAGAAATATTTTATTATTGAACTTCTCCGAGGACTTGTCATTATAACTAATATAAAGATTAAGCACTACAAAAAAGAATTTCTTGAATTCTTGAAGTTTCATAAATTAAATAAGTAGGATGGGAATAGATATAAAAAGGAAACAAAAAAAATTTACCAAGATTTTCTAAAAAAAAAGAAAAAAGAAAAAAAACCTTTCATTAAAATCCAACAATTTCTAGGGGAACAAATTTTTTGCAATTACAGAATCACAGACAGACTCACAGAATTGTTTATCTTAAATGGAATCTGTGTTTTTAATGTAATTTTCAATAATAAATAACAGATTAATTATTTGATTATTTTTTAATTCTTTCAAAACTTAATAACTGTCTCCCTGATTTTGTTAAACATTTTAATAAATATAACAATTACATAACGTTTGTTTTTACAAATAAATTGTAGTTATTTTCCTTATAAAACCCGAAAAATAATTAAGAACAAAAATATTTACATAAAGAAAAGTGGGTCGTTGATTTTCTGAGAATATTTTTAAATATTTTACAACTTTTCTAAGAAACTGTATGTAGCAAATGAGATGAAAGTCAGAAAGTCACGGCCTGGTCATGGCCACCAAGATCCATTACTAAAGCGGAAATGGGGAAGATAAACATTAGTTGATGTCAAAATTGGAGGAGAGAGAGAGATGAAGATCAAATCAATAAGTTTAACAAATTCATTTCCTTTAAGGCCTCACACAATTTACAAGTAAAAGATTCTAAACTTGTAACCTTGTTTTATGAATATGAAAGAAAAGTAAATGCTATCATGTGCCTACCATACAATTTACAAATAAAGAAAAAATATTCTCCAAAAATACCATTCTATGAAACTACTGGCTTGTCTAAGCTTACCGTCACATAGTGATTCTTCCAGATTAATAATTGTGTCATCTTTGGTGCTTCACTATTGTAAACAAATTTAAATTGAACAAAAAAATATTCCTTTAATAATATTAACTATCAATGATTATTTTTTCATATATTATATTTTGTAATCTAAACCAGTTGTATGAATAAGCAACAAATTGCCAAGATGACTGAATCAAGTCAATAGTGAATCAACCTCAGAAGTTAGGCCTGCCCCTCAAAAAAGAAAAAGAAAAAAAAAAAAAAGATCCCAGTATCTAAAATTTGTGCTAAAGCCAGAGTAGAGCAATTTCCTGATGACTTTTATGCAGAAGATATGTTATTTTACAAATTCTGTTTCCATAGTTTTGACATTTTTAGGGTTGACACAAAGATCACATCAAATAAAAAAAAAAATCATTTAACAAAAAGTCTTCAGAAAAATTGACTCAACTAAAACAGAAGACAATGAAAACTTTGTTGAAAAGTAAAGAGCTATGAAGTGATTTTGTCCTTGATTTTTTGAAAGTGTGCATTTTGACATTCCCCTACACAAAATTGACAAAATGAGGTCATTCATATTAAAACATTGTAAAGAAGATGGTGCTATTCCAAGTGTGACACTATTTAGCTATGGTAATTGGCTAACTAATTAACCATAGAAATTAAAAACAGGAAAGACTTAAGGCGAGAAAGAGCTATATAGAAAGATAGACTGATCGACATTAAAAAAAAGGTTTTATTTTATTTACAAAAAAAAAAGATACTTTTCGCAAAAGACAGAAAATCCGTAAGAAGAAAAAAACGAGATATGAGATTCTGTCAAAACTGATTAATGTCCTGATAAGGGAGTGACGCGCTAAACAGAATTCAGGAAGAAAAACAAAGCCAACCGACGCATGCGGCCATAAAAAAAATTCGGCTTGAGGCCACCACAGAGAATAGATATTAATTATCTTTCAGAGATATCATTTAATTTTAATTCCTGGTTCCAGCGAAGAAAGCCATCTGGCATATGCACGAATCTTGGCATGAGAAGGAAAATCGAAAAGGGAATCGTATTATTATTGCTTATTCAAACTGTTGATGTCAGACACAGCATCGTCGAAAATGGGCATTTGGTGATAAAAGGATTTTAAGGCATGAGAAAAATAAAGAATTTGATTCTCGGATAAAATACAGATCTCCCAGTTAAAAGTTGACTTAGCAGAAAAACCAGGTGTCGGATTTTGACAGTGATTGATTAGTCGGTAGAGAGGCCCGACTAAGTGAATTTTGGGTGTCCCCGAAAGAAAGATGTGATACGAATTATTTGGCAATCTGGGATTTGTAAATGTTTTGGCCAAAGGAGAAAAAAAAAGAAAAAAAGGATTTTGTAAGCAACTATTCTGGATAATAATTTCAAGAGGGCCAGTCTAGCCAGACCCACACTGCTGAGAGATCATTGGCTAAGTGGTAGCATGGGTGATAGGCGGAGATGAATGTATGAGAAAGACGGAGAAGTTGTTAACACCCACTGAGGGGATTGGCATGAGATACCAATGTGAGAGAGGAAGAGTCTAGGAGGATAACTCTCCTCCGACCTTTCCCTCACAGACGAGGGAGAAACCCCTGAAATGGAAAGTGATTAATCTTCCAAAAATGGGAAGTAATTAATTTTCCTGGCCTAAGAACCAAGAGAATTCTTGCTGGGAATCGAGAGTTATCAGGAACCCAAACCACATCAGGCCCCTACCCCGGGTTTTGGTTGGTATCCATATAAACGAATGTCTCAAGGCAGCTGATCAGTTTGTTCCAGGAGTTCCAGCAGTTGATTCGCAGTTGCAGTCAGGCTGTTGCCTCACAGAAGCTGACCGAGAAATCCCACGTCCTTCCGACTTAGCCTTCCTACTAAAAGCAAGTTATATTGGCGAACGACTTAAGATGCCAAAACTTGCTTAAGAAACACAAGTGTCACGAATCCATAGAAATGGGCTGGGAGAGAAACACACTCCTGTATATAACAGGCGGATAAAGATAATTTGTTATTTCTCAACATATTTGAACCTCTTGAGTTTGTTTTATTGCTTCTTTTACTTATGCTTGTGTGATATCACCTTTACCCCAGATTCAGCTTGCACTACAGCCCGACACCTGATTGATTTTATCTGCCTAAGATCAAAGTCACAACATGGGTAGGTTAGACTTGAGATCAAAGTAGTTACTTCAGTAACGAGACGTTGGAAGTGAGCTGGGAACAACAAAGCTGGTATTGAACCGGGAACGACCAGATCGACCGGGACACAGTCTGGTGGCAGCGAAAAAGAGTCAACCCCAAAACGCTAATGGAAGAAACCTTATAGCTTTGCACCGCAACTGGGAGTTGAACACGGGCCGACAGCGCAGTGCCATATATTGGCGCCGTGACCAGAGGACATCACATATTAGCGCTGTGACTGCTACCACAATGACTGGTGAGTGTCACACAAGTGTCAGTTGTGTTAGGCAACTTCATCTAGCAAAATTGTTTGCTTGTCACTTTGCTGCCCTGAGAGCCAAACTTGCTAATCAATCAGTCATCATCATAACAGATGAAACAACTGACTGTTGTGAACACAGCATTTTGAATGTAATTGCAAGCATTCATGGGGAGTCATTTCTCATTGATGTTGCAAGAATGCAATCATCAAACTGTAAGTCAGGCATGCATCTCAGCTGTAACTCATGTGGATATTGCCTTTGTAACAGATTCTGCAGCCTATTGCAAAAAAAAGCTCATCAGGAAGTGTTGTCAAATGTCTTTGTTAACAGTTGCCATGTGTTGTGCTTAGCACGTATTTTAAATCTTGTTGATGAAGTATTTTCACACTGGCCATCATTTGATAATGTTACCTAGCTCACTACTTTCATTAAGTCAGCCTTTTTTTTTAAAAAGACCTAGTCAGAAAAAGCGATACTTAAAATGGCTTGAAGGTTCCTTGCCTAAGGAACAAGTGAAACTACCCCCTGTACCAGTGGCAGCCAGATGGAGTTCCTGGTTTAATGCAGCCAAATATCATTCATCCTTTGTAGTTTTATGAAGGATTCTTTAAACAAGAAAAAAGCCATGGCCTTGCAGTAGATAGGATTCTAGAATTAGTAGATAATGGTCAACTACATCATGCCTCTTACCATAATTTGTGCCTAAATCTGCATTTTATAAATGAGAACTGCACTCATTTAATAACAGCTTTGACAAACTTAGAAGAACCTAAGTCTCCGTTTGCATGTGTTTATATAACATGATTGAGAATGTAAAACAGTATTTGCATACTTTGTCATCGAAACCAACATTTGGCCTAGAAACTGATTGCCTTCTGTCTAAACTAAGAAACAGAAAGAGAAAGAGTTATCTCAAAATTCCAAGATTTTTTTCAGCACATCTTTTTCAAAACTGAATAAATACCTGGATACCCGCCCTATGTATAACTTTTACAAGACAACTTGCCTGTTTGATATTAGACAGCTACCCTGTATAGGTTGGTATCTTCATGAGATCGCTAAAAACGGAGCATAGCATGATGAAAAAGACGCTAAACTTAATGAAAACAAAATTTTAGCATCTAAATGTTTGTTATTATTGAGAGGAAAGATCAAAGTATTTTTTAATTATTTTTTAAAAATTTTTCCTTCATTTTAGAGCATTCTAAATTTTGATTAAAAAAAAACCTTGTTTCTCTTTGTGTCACCGGAATTCTTTTTCATATGTATTACCCCCTACCTTAACTAATTGTACGAAAACTCTATAATTTCAATTTTGGGAAGATTAGTGATTAGTTAAAAGCACAAGGCTTTGAGGAAACCAAATCATGTTTTTTTTTGTTTTTTAGTTGGACCACCCCTACCTGAAAATCAGCTCTGAATTGTAACATACAAAACTCAATAAAACAAAAATATTTAATTTCAAAAGCATTTAATTGCTTTTATTTATTTTAATGAACATGGACAATATTGTCTGAAAGCACGAAGATATTTTGATGAAAAATGAATTTTTAAAACAATTATGTTATTTCTGAAATATTTTATTATTTTTACGTTATGTTGTTAATTTTTCTAAAATTAGGGAAAAGTTTGTCAAATTTAACAAATGTTGTTATTAAGTATATATATATATATATATATATATATATATATATATATATATATATATATATATATTTACAGATTATAATTTTCAAAGCTTCTTACAAACTAACGAACAACAGTATATAAAAAAAAAAATATAATTTGTGTCAATAATAACACTAAATCAAATCTACGGAAGACCAGAAGTATCATGTGTGCAATAAATAAAACCGTCACAGGGATTGAGTTTCTGTCTAGTTAAATACTGAATTTTTAATACAATTATTTGTTATTTCTTTAATTATAATAGATTTTTATATTTAAGTTGTTAAAATATTATAAAATTAGTTAAAAGCCGCATTCAGTTTCATAAACGTCCTTTTGAGATTTATTTTTTTTTTAAACACGTGGAGAAGTTAATTTGATTTTTTAATTTCAACTGAGAAGGGTACCTACAAGTATCAGTATCATCTTATGAAATTTAAATTTTGTGTTTTATGTACACTTCTGATAAAATTTCATAAGAAAGGTACCTATAAATTAATTAGATACCTTTCTTATGAAATTAAATATCACTCTCAACAGTCTTATTTTAATTTCTTTATAATATATTTTCCATAAAGCATCGTAAAGGTGAAAGCTAAGTACAAAAAAATAAAAAAATTAGAGCGCTGAAAATTTTCCTTAAAAATAACAAAGTAAATAATTTGTTCACTTAAATCTAAATAACTTCACATCTCTCACGTAAGCTATCAAAACATCACGAATGTCTTTCGTCACCTTGTCAAGTGACGCGAAAGGTTATGACCGGCTTTGTTTTATTTTAAAACTATGTCTTTTTGGCGTAAAAACTAAGTTAAGCTTGGTTCAAAATATTTTAAATAAACATTATAATTTCTGATTTTCTTAAAATAAGTTTTGAAAAAATTATAAGTTTCAAAGTGAGATTTCCATTTTTTTTTTTTTTTTTTTTTATAACTTGGAAAAAAATGGCTGACATCGACTATCTGTCAATTTTGCTGACTAAAAAAAAAAACAAGATTTTTAATGAAAATTTTGGACATGCTAGGAACAATTAAAAAATGTAAAAAGAATACCCCCAAAATACTTTGATCTTTCCTCTTAATAATAGCATAAACATTTAGATGATAAAGTTTTGTTTTCGTCAAGTTTGGCGTCTTTTTCGTCATGGTATACTCTTTTTTTTTAGCGAGCAAGGAAAATTTAAAACAGAAAATCAGGAGCCCTAAATTACCTGATTTTTTCTTAGGATTTCCAAAACAGTGTTTTGCACCGCAAAAAGATGCTAAAATTTCTCATACTAGTTTATGGTCACCTACTGACGTAAGAAAAACAATCTAACCAAAATTTCAAAGGTTCTAAAAAGGATAAAAAATATATAACAAAAAAATACTTTGGTCTTTCCTTTTGATAATAGCACAGGGTGTCCATAAAGTTCATGTGCACTCCATATAAATTTTTAAAGTGCACACGAACTTTATGGACACCCTTATATATATATATATATATATATATATATATATATATATATATATATATAATAGCTGGCCACTCATATTCAAAGGTAGCTGGCTATTAGGGCGCCTAGGCAATCCCTATTGCAGACGCTTGCTCAGGCACATTTGTGTTTGCTCAACACCCACAGAGCTCATCTGTGGTTTATACCGCAGCTATACTGAGCAGACCTTAGTTACAGTTTCTACGAGAGAGTGTGCTATCTAGCATGTTCAACAATCTGAACAAGGCCAGTACACTCAAACTCTCGGTCATGATGACTTGTAACTTCATGCTAGCACAGCTATTGACAGTCCCCCAAATGTTCCATCTACTCAGTTTCACTCACAAGGCTTGGATCAACTTGTGGTATGGTTTTCAGGCACTTTCCAAAGGTGCTGCCTGCTAGGATCACCCCCTCCAGATCAATGACATCAGGAAGTGTGTGTGTGTGTGTATATATATATATATATATATATATATATATATATATATATATACACACTTCAAAATGTGTGGATGGTCCTGCACAAAACCTTCAGCACTATAATCAAATCTCATGTGCTGCTGTCAGGCTGTTGGTTTCTTGGGAACTGATCTGCTTGACCCTCATACGTTGAATTTGACGGCGGAGTCAAGTGTGTATGTATGTATGTGTATATATATATATATATATATATATATATAAAAACATGCAAACTCTTTCTGCAACAACTTGTAGAAAATATGACTACTCTGCCTCATCTGCATGTAAAAAGAAAAAAAGAGCTAAGAAATAATTTAAGCATTAATAATGAAAAAGAAAAACCCATCACTCAAAAATATCAGCTATGAACATGGCCAAAATGTGATGCCCATGTTTGGGAAATAAAAAAAATATTCCCATTACTATAGATACACACAATTAAAAAATCTACATATTCAGTTAAAAATTAAAAAAGAAATAAAAACATCCTTAATAATGGATCATAGAATAGTTAAAAACACTCGGATATGTAAAATATTTTGAAAAAAAATAACAAGAACATTAATGATTTGAGGTCTTCTCCTCTTAAGGGGATCACAGCTAAGGCAGAACAAGAAGAAGAAGCAGAAGACTCTACATCTTTTTTTCTTAGTTCTTACATATTCAAACATAACCTCTCACCCTCAACTTTCTTTCACTCAATTCTTACACATTTTCATTGTCTGTGTATAGAACTGGTGCAAAGAGTGGTTAGTTGGCTGGTTTGTTTTGCGGCATATCAGCCTCTGTGGGTTATTTAATGCTGAAATCTAAATATTTTCAACACAATTTTATAGCTTCAACTAAATAAATATATATATTGCATGGCTTCAATTATTGAATGTATTGTTAGCCATTTTGCTATACATACACGTTGTTGGCCATTTTACTATGAATACGCATTGTTGGTCAATTTTATATATAAAAAAAGTATTGCTGGTATTTTTACTACAAAAATATATATTTATACTTTCATAGTGTTTGGTTTTTGTTTGTTTTTTGGGGGGGTCACTATTTGCCTGGAAACAACAGCAATTAAGAGGTGGTTCCATGCTCCTCAAAATGAATCCTTGAATCTCCAAATCAGAGGCCTTGCTGCTGGATGTAGTTTATCATCATACCCAGGGATGCAAAGAGTGTTAAACAGAACCAAATGGGTTTTCTCTGCTTACACTACTCTACTAATGTTGTTGGTTCACAATTTATCCTAAGTTATAAAGGAATACAACATTTATAAAAAAATATTATGACGAATGCAAAGAGGATAGTAAAAGTTACCAATAATTAATTGCTTTTATTTAAAAAAAAAAAAAAAAAAAATAGAGAAGTTATTTATCCTTGAAAAAAATGTAAGGGGAAATTTAATGATGTCATAGAAAACAGATATGTTTAGTTTGACCATTTCAGATATTTACAGTTAGGACATGCCATTTCCACAGAGTCAGATCACTCTCATTTCCTCTATATTCCAAATATAAAGAGAATGTTTCATGCAAAGTACTAGTACTTTGTGGAAGAAACTCTTGCATGGGTGCTTCCCTGAACATTGCAATCTTAACCTATTTAAGTTAAGTGTTAATTGATATCTATCCTCCTTATCCTCATAATCTTCACTTCTTACAGCCTACTTTTTTTTATTAATATCACACACCTCATTCTTTATAATCATTTTAACAATAACCATCTACCTTGAGTGACTCTTGAGCCTTGTATTGGATGAATTTTAGTATTAAAAAATAAGCAAATAAAAAAAATAATACTTTGTAGCCTCAAAATTAAAGTTTTGAAAATTCTGCATTTAGACTGAAAAAAGAAAAAAAAATCATATTTTATAAAAATAGATATTTAATTTATTTTTTAGTTCTTTTTAAAATCCTTTTTTTCTTCTTTTTTTCTTTTTTTTTTAACTTTATTTGTAGGATCAAATTGAGGCCGAAGTGAAAATTTTACTCTCCTTGAAAGGGGAATATAAAAGTGTGACTGGTATTGAATGGAAACCTCCAGCTGCTGGTAGCAAACCCTCTGCTTCCCAAAAGGCTAAATCTCCTCCGAGCAAGATGGCCGACGCTCCTGCTGCTTGCACCAATCCTGCAGCTGAAGAATTGAACAATAAAATCACTGTGCAAGGCAACAAAATCAGGGAACTCAAAGCAAACAAGGCAGCTAAAGTAAGCAAACTATTTTTATTTACTGACATGTTTTTTCTTTCCTCTATCTTTTCTTCCTTTCCTCTTGGTCTTTTATTTTTATTAAAACAGTCAAAGGCTAATAGGCCCTTTGATCATTGAAATAAGAAAAATAAAGAAGTAACTGCTGATGTTGACCACAGCACAGATCCTAAATTCCAGAAGCCTTTATACATAAATGTCATTTTAACCTAATTTGATGTGTGGCTAAGTCTCTTATAAAGCCCCTCCTCTTGTTATTCCCACTATCTAACAATAGTAACTATGATACTAGTAAATAACAATAGTGGTAATAATAATAATAATGCTAGTAAGTAACAAATGTAGTAATAATAATAGTAACAGCTATTATACTAGTAAGTAACAATAGTAGTAGCTATTATACTAGTAAGTAACAATAGTAGTAGCTATTATACTAGTAAGTAACAATAGTAGTAGCTATTATACTAGTAACAACAGTAGTAATAACAATAGCACTAGTAATTATAGTAGTAACAATATTAGTAATCAGAATTCCCTCCTAAGAATTCAGATAAAGCAAAGTATTTTCTCAAATCCTTTTTGTTTATGAAAGAAATTTTGAATACTCAGCACTATACAATAAAGGCCTTTTTTTCTTCTTCTTTCTTTCTTTCTTTTCTTCTTTCTTTCTTTTCTTCTTTCTTTCTTTTCTTCTTTCTTTCTTTTCTTCTTTCTTTCTTTTCTTCTTTTTTTTTTCTTCTTTCTTTCTTTTTTTCTTTCTTTTCTTTTCTTTTCTTTCTTTCTTTTCTTCTTTCTTTCTTTTCTTCTTTCTTTCTTTTCTTCTTTCTTTCTTCTTTCTTTCTTTTCTTTTCTTTTCTTCTTTCTTTCTTCTTTCTTTTCTTTTTCTTTCTTTCTTTCTTTTCTTTCTTTTTTTTTTCTTTTTCTTTTCTTTTTTCTTTTCTTTTCTTTCTTTTTTCTTTCTTTCTTTCTTCTTTCTTTCTTTTCTTTCTTTCTTTTTCTTTTCTTTTTTCCTTTCTTTTTTTTTTTCTTTCTTTTTTTCTTTCTTTTTTTTTTCTTTCTTTTTTTTTTTTCTTTTTTCTTTCTTTTTTTTTTTTCTCTTTTTTTTTTCTTTTTTTTTTTTTTCTTTCTTTTCTTTCTTTCTTTTTTTTTCTTTCTTTTTTCTTTCTTTCTTTTTTCTTTCTTTCTTTTTCTTTCTTTCTTTCTTTTCTTTCTTTTTTCTTTTCTTTCTTTCTTTTCTTTTCTTTCTTTCTTTTTTTTCTTTTTTTTCTTTCTTTTTTTTCTTTTTTCTTTTTTTCTTTTTTTCTTTTTTCTTTCTTTCTTTTTTTTCTTTTTTTTTTTTTTCTTTTCTTTTTTTCTTTCTTTTTTTTTTCTTTCTTTCTTTTTTCCTTTTTTTTAAGGATTTTATTTCCCTCTGCCTTTTAGGTTCATGCTCTCTGCTTTGCAACACTTCAGTTATTGCATTATCTACTACTAGTTGTATAGTCAATTAGGTTAGCTATTTAGAGTCAAGGGCTCTGAAGAGAAAGTTATTTTATTTATACGCCCATACCTGTACAAACACAGTAACAGCAGTGAACAATTGTGAAGTCATTTAATAATTTGATGACTCATTACATGTTGACAAAAACTGCAAAAGAAATGACACCAAAAAATAGATGTTGGTATCCCAGTCCTTCATAAGTGTCTTTGCTGAAAGTACCCCGCCCCTTTTATTTATTTATTTTTTTATTTTTATTTTTTTTTTTTTAAAGCTCTCTCTTGTTGCTATATTCATTGATCAGGGCAGCTATAAAATCAAACAAAAAAGAAATCACTACACCAATCCATACCAATGTAACTAGAGCAAAACCAACTGATTGTGCATTTTCATTGGGCTGAACAAAGTTAAAATATATATAAACCTAGTTCCCAATATTAGCAACACAAATAAAAAGAATTTGTTCTGAAAGAAGCGATATGCTTATAAATATATCTATCCATTAGCTAATTTTCTAATTCAGTTC
Source organism: Acanthosepion pharaonis (assembly GCA_903632075.3). Classification (NCBI taxonomy): domain Eukaryota; kingdom Metazoa; phylum Mollusca; class Cephalopoda; order Sepiida; family Sepiidae; genus Acanthosepion; species Acanthosepion pharaonis. Next base: position 740,615 of record CAHIKZ030000931.1, on the reverse strand, counting down.
TACGGTAAATTATTTCCATTTTAATATCAAATCAAGTCATTTTTTTTTTTTAATTCTTGTTGCCTTTCATTACAAATTACTAAGTCAAATGCTTTTTCAATTGTTAAAATAATTTGAAATCAGAGTTGTTGCTGTATGACTATAGATTTGGACAGTCACACGAGTGGATTTCTTTGTTGAAATGTTTTGGTTTTAATATTTGGTGAGTCAATTCTTTTGCTTATTGTTGCGTTTTTTATAATAATTTTCTTTGGTTGAATACTGACCAATTATTAAAAGTTTAAAGTCAAGTCACTCTATAAGTTATTTGTTGAAATATTTTTGCTTTAGTATTCCATAAGTCAGTTGTACTTAGTATCGATTTTTAACACAACTTTCTCAGTTTAAGCACTTTGGCACGGTGTAATTGTTAGCAAGCTTGTCTTGCTAGATCAGTTACAACTAAGTAGAGAGTTTAAGCCTCAATAGGTGTTCCATCCTTTCAGCCTAGTGCCACATGTAAGCTACACTAACTAAAATCAGCATAAATTTCTCTGTTGAATACTTTCCAACCGTTAAAATTAAAATCAGAGCAGTAACAATATGACTAGCTTTGTACAGAGTCACACCAATTAAGTTATCCAAGTCTGATTGGACCCCAGGCAGTACTTTGATATCAACATTTACTTTTTTCTACCTACATTTGTAAATGTTACAAATTAAACTAAGCACAATTATTAAAGGATGAAAAGTTTTTGTGGATTTTGATGTCATTCTGGGATCATTTTTTTTATTGCTTTTTTTTTTTTTCAAAATCTGTGAATTTATAATTTATTTTGCTTGTGCTAAGTCTAAAAAGAGCGTGATATAAAATTCATTGTTTTTTATCTATAATTTTGAATGTGTTAAAATTATTCAACTTTTTAACAAGAAAAATCTCGAGTTGATGTTAAAAATTGTCGCAAAACATTGTCAATTTATTTAAGATGGAATTATCTATTATGACTTGTCTCTAATTTGTATTTAGATACATTGTATTTATTTTCAATTTTTCTACATGAATTATTCATCTATATTGCATATGATCAATTATTGTGCATAATTAGGTTACAACAAAATTTGTATTTTATATGAATACTACATTATGAGATATAGTAAAGTGATTTGGGTGAAGCCCATGAGATCCTTACACCAGCCTTGCAATCTTTGCTCCATACATACGTAGTGCACTGAGCAGTGAATGTAATAAACAAATTTAAAGATTAGTCACTTCAGTTTACATACTATAAATATAGTACAAGTAAATTTTTACCTTCACCTTATTTTATTATATTTTGAAGAAATAGAAAAACAATTGAGATCAAATATTTACGGCACTTTTAGTTTTTGTTTCTTACTTTATAAGAGTTTTATAACTGATTCTAAGAGTGGGGGGGAGTCACTAAGTAGGTAAGTCGTTACACAAGGTGTGACTGTACTTCAACAGGTCAAGAGGTACGGAAGCTGGAAAATTTTGATAAGAAACAGTAAGATGAAGAAAATATAGGCCCAAAATTACTAAGCTACCGTATATGCCTGTGTATCATGTGACTTTTGAAGACCTAATTTTGAAACTAACTTGGGGGGGGGTCACATTATACAGGAGATATAAAATTAGCATATGTACTGCTTGACCTGGTTATGCTGTTGACTAGATTATATATTCATTTACTGTAGTCAAATTAGCTTCAAAATTAGGTCTTCAAATGTCGTATGATCATGCGGCTTGGATTAAGGAATCAGAGAGCCGAGTTCAAATTCCAGTCGAATCCATTACATTCACTTATGTGCTAATACCCTTGGGAAAGGTGTGAATCCTCTTCTTCTCCCTCCAGCTATGGGTAAATAGCAGGACAGACTGGGTTCTATAGTCTTGGATGGCAACTGGTCTGAATTCAAAACCTGCAGAGGGTTGTTTGGGGACCTTGTGGCACGTAGTGAACCAGGTCTCTATAATCGGCCCTTCAAAAAGTGTGGATGATCCTGCACGAAACCTTCACCATTATAATCAAATCTCATGTGCTATACGTGCGGCTGGGGACCACTTGTGAATTCCAAATTCCCATGAAACTCCAATATTGGAGCCAGCTCAACCCACCTTGGGTAAATGCCATTACAGGTACAGGCATGATCAGTGTTATATAGTACAATGGCAAAAATGGATTTTATAGCAAAATAACCAAAAATGCTGTATATACTCACATGTCATGCAACTTTTGAAGACCTAATTTTGAAACTAATTTGAAAGGGGCTGCATTCTATACAAGATATAAAATTAGCATATGTACTTCTGGCCCTGGCTACGCTGTTGACCAGTCTATATATCCATTTACTGTAGTCAAAGTAGCTTCAAAATTAGGCCTTCAAAAGTTTCATGATACACAAGTATATAACACCCTCCTCTTTCATTCAGAAAACACACCTCATTTTTAATAATCATTTTAATAATCATTTTAACAGTACCCTTGTCTTGAGTGAACTTTAGTATTAAAAGAAAATTAACAAAACTTTCCTCTATAGTACATAGACTTTATGAATTTAAGCACAGTATTACATTGGCAGCAAGGTCACACCATTTTACAATTGAAATGGCTAGATGTAACCAGGAGTACTATGCTAATAGTTGCTTCTATCAAACTTTTTGCTTGTGGAACTCTCTTCCAGCTTCTTGCTTCCCATTCAAGTTCAATCTTCAAAAATTTAAATGCAATGTTGATCATTGTCTTCTGCCTTCTTAATTCTTGTTCTTTTATTGTCTTCTTTCCTTAATAGTATATTTTTCTCATATTCTCTAACACTCAGTAACCCCTTGCATCTTAGTGGCTTTATTGCCTTGCTTGGGGTGAAATGATTAAAAAAGAAATGAAAGTTGTAATTCTGCAATCGAACTCTAAAAGAAGAAAAAAATCACATTTTTTTATAAAAATTTATTTTTAGGCACGTCTGATTGAATAAATTACAGACATTATGTCTGCTAATTTTTAACAAAATCCGTTCATACTCATGAATAACCTTCTGTTTATTGATCTTAAAGTATGAGAGAAATGTGCTATAGCTGTTCAAATTTCTTTTATTTTCATTTCCCAAGTACTTTCGATTTTCTCCCAAGATCATCTTCAGGGGTGCAAATAATACAAAACTATATGTTGTTCATTAGTACAAGTATTTATACTAGGTATCCCAACACTCAGCTTACAGCTGATGAAATTCTTAACTAAACACTAAAAAAGGCATATATTCAACTCGCTGTGTTATTTCATTCAATATCTCCATAAAAACATAATGCATACCAAATAAAAGCTTATTTCATGAACTTTGTTTCTATCTTATTTTTATATGTACTACAGTGTGCGAGGAACATTACAGTTTGAAAATAGACATTTTAGTGATTTCACAATTTTGTCCATTTTTTTTCACTGACAGCAGTTTAGACTTCCTCGAATTTTGTGACATGCACACTCCGCAGGGTTTATTACAATTTTGGTAATGCGTTAGTTTGAAAGTTAACATTCTAAGCTTCATTTTCATATATTTTATATTTTTTAATTTTAATAAGAAGTTTGTGAACAATTCAAATGAAAAGTTTGATCGTAAAATTCAAACGCTTCTTGTAAAAATAGAAACACATAAAATATATCATTTAATAATCTATGAAACTAAATCAAAATCAAATATGAAACAATAGCTCCATTTTGCGCATGTGCGATTATGTGTAACCATGTGCGACTCGCTCGGCCATCATTTCAACTCCACGCGACACTCAATACGCAGTGTCAACATGGACACAAAAGTATCAACCAGCATGTTTTCAATGGATGAAATTTTCAAGGAAATTGATAAGAATTTGTTTTAAATATTAATTTTCTATGATATGTAAATGGGATTTAAAAACCGTTTTCATCATAAAAAATATGAAACAAAAATCGATTTGTTTACTTTACGCTCAGATTCAAATCACAAAAAAAAAACATAGGACTTATTGATCAAAAAATGTTCATATTCAAAGAATGAGATAAAAAAAAAACATTCTACAAAAAAATTCTAGAATGTCTTTTATATTTTTGCAGTATTCTCACAATAATTATCATCATTTCAGTTACCAAGTAACATTTTATTTAAAGTTACCCCTTAAAACAATTTTCTTACTTTTTAAATTATCTAATGAATGGATTTTAATTACGATTTATTGCTATTTTGATACAAATTTATGATTTAATATTCATTTTCCTAATTTATTATTATTTCTTAGTAATATTTATTTCATATGGATTATGATTGTTTATTTTATTTTAAAATATTTTAATGTGTCAGTTTTAAGAACCACTGTGGAAATAGGTTTGTTGAGAACTGAAAATATTTTTTTTAGTGCTTCCTTATTTGTTACTCAGGTGTATGGATGACTCTAAATTTATATTTATTCCTGATTGTATTTAGTGCAATTTTTTTATGAACTGCAAATAAACTCAAATTCAGTAAGAAAACATAGACAATAATTTGCAGATGACTACTAAGTGTTAAGCTTCTCTCTCTCTCTCTACAGTCCAGAAATTGTACATGTTGAGTCAGGACTGTACTTGTTCAGCACCTGCTCCATATATATTCTAATCTGTTGATTTTAGGTCATTTTAACCATGATAAATGGAAAGAGCCCCCCCCCCCGGAAATGGTTAGATATGAAATTTGGTGTTTCTAGTGTAAGAATTATTCATTTTATAATAGACAAAAAAAAATGGCAAGCACATGTGTAAAAATAAAAATAAATCTGCCAAAATTAAACGGTTTGAGATATTTTGATGAAATAAAAACTGCTAAGTTTCTTTAATGATGTAGATTAAGAAGATGCAATCAGATAACACCTAGTACCTGTTTGAAATTTTCATGTATGATACCTATTTATACAAAGTTGTGTATTGTTATCCATTACCATAATTTTTTTTATTAGGCTTTTAAATGCAAAACTGTTGATAATGTGCTTAACTTTCATTAGAACATGAAAAATTATCCATTATGGAATTTTTTTTCCTGTTATAATGTCATGATCATGTGCACATTAAAATGCAAAAAAAAAAACTGTCCCTTTACAAGCATTTCAGAACATTACTGCAGTATTCACAGTTGATTCTATTCAATGCCAGCTTTAATTTTTTAATATAAATTACTTCTAATATCTGTAATCTAAATTTGTTGTTTTCATGCTGTATCATAGTTGTGTTGTCAAATTAGTAATTTTTTATATCTTATTTATTTATTATTTTTTAATGTAATTCTTTTAAAATATTTTTTTTTTTCACCTTCAACTTTTTATTTGTAGGATCAAATTGAGGCCGAAGTGAAAATTTTACTCTCCTTGAAAGGGGAATATAAAAGTGTGACTGGTATTGAATGGAAACCTCAAGCTGCTGGTAGCAATCCCTCTACTTCTCAAAAGGCTAAATCTCCTCCGAGCAAGATGGCTGACGCTCCTGCTGCTTGCACCAATCCTGCAGCTGAAGAATTGAACAATAAAATCACTGTGCAAGGCAACAAAGTCAGGGAACTCAAAGCAAACAAGGCAGCTAAAGTAAGCAAACTATTTTCCACACTAATTTAGTAATTGCTGGTATATGTTGCCGTAACACATTGCTGACATGACTTACTGCATTCTCTTTAAGGTTAAATCATGCTGAAAACCCCTAGTTCTCGTCTGAGTAACATTGAGCTCAGTCAGTATTTAAATAGGGGACCACAGGGTACTGTAATCAGCCTTCAACAATCTGAAATATGTTTTGACTTTAAAACCTTTTTATTTTTATACTATTTGCCTTCAGGCCCAAATAGATCTCCACAGCTTCCTTATCATTTTCAGGTCTGAATTGCCATGATTTCTTGGGTAAAAATCGTGGAGTGGATTCCTTTTTTTTTTTTTTTTTTTTTTTTTTTTCTACAGTTTTCAATTCTGAGATGTGCTTCTCCTAGACTGGTTACTAGATTCACTTACTATTTAACCCATAGATGGTATTGAGAAGAAGAGATGGATTCGTATCTTTCACAAGGGCATTTTATGCAACATACTAGAAAGAAAATGATCTTTGCTCACTAAATTCACTTTCTGTACCGATAAGTTATGCTGCTTGCGCAATATTTACCTTTCTGTAAATAAAGTCGACATAGTATTTACCTTTCTGTAAATAAAGTCGACATAGTATTTACCTTTCACATTATGTTTACCTATCCCAAGCCAGATAAATGTTTACAGACTCAAATGTAAACACTTAATATTGACTTTAGACTTGAGCCAAGTAAAATTTTCTCATCCCTGGACCAAATAAATGCTTTTAAGACTCAAATATTGTACCACATCTGATAGCAAAGCCTCTCTGATTGGGAGGTTTTGAGGAGCATGGAACCCTCTTTTAATTGCTGTTGTTCCCAGGTCCACTTGTTAAACTCCTAATTATGGGCAAATAGTTACCCCCCTCCACACCCAAAATAAAAACTGGGGTCAAAACACTATGAAAGTATAAAAATATATATTTTTTTATACTAAAAAAATTACCAGCAATACATTTTTGTAAAAATAAAGAATATTACCAGCAATACATTATTTGTATTTTTTTTTTTTTAAGTTGATATGCCACTAAACAAATTCAAACATTGTGATACTATGGACACCCATTAAGAAAAGGGAGATGTTTTATCTCAAAAAGTATTTCTGTTTAATAGCCAGCAGATGGTTCTTTTTGAATTAAATTTGGGCAATTTGGAAATTTTAGTTTTGGTATCAATTTTGGTTTGTTTTTTTTGTTTTTTTGATACCTTGGTTTTCAGTTCGATTTTGGTTTTTAATTTAGTATTTTTTTTCTTTCTAAGGAAGCTATTCATTCACTTGTGTGGTGATGATTAGTTATTAGTCAACATTTAGTTGAATTATGCCACTATTTCAATAATGATGGAGTCAACTTTGTGACTCAATCATTCTCAATGATTCTATGAATCATAAGTTTCAAGGTGTTGATTGTTGAAATTAAACTTTTATAGTTTGTTTGAAGCTCTTTAAAAACAGTGACCAGAGATTCATGAAAGATTTCTGAAGAATAAAACTTTGAATCTTCATTCTGTCTAATTCTTTAACTCCTCACAAACTAAAATACAACTCAAAAGTGCAAGAAATTAACAACCGTAAAATTTATTTGGACAAACAAAATAATTTAACAAACAAAATTAAGCAAACACTCAGCATAAGATGAAAAGGAAATATTGCCAAAATTATTCAACAGATAAAAAATTTAATTTTGTAAAAAGAGAATGTTTCTCCTTATTGTCTTAGGTTGTGATTGAGAAAAACCAGTTTTTAAATGTGGGTAGGTTTCAGCCTATATCTCCAGTTACTAATGGCAAGTCTAGCCTTGCTGAAAGAAGGATCGGTAAAAAAAAGTAGAGATTATTTTCCTAGTCATTTTTTAGGCTTTAAAGGTAATTTAGTCATAGACTTCATGACTTGAATTAAAGTTTAATCATTAAACATTCAAATAAATTGTAAACTATAAATTAATATCGTATTTATTAACAATTTAGTAAAATACGAAAGAAAGCGTTGGCATAAATATCCATGTTTTGTTCAGTTTGTGTCTTTGGATAACATATTTAGGAGAGAAAACAGTATAACTGAGACAGCTCTCCAAAAATGACAGTTTATAAAGTGGCTTTTAAAAAGTCAAAAAATAAAATAATAATTTAAAATATCTGACTTCGTAATATTTAACATTAAGGTGAAACTGGCAACTAGTTTTTTTTTTTTTTTTTTTTTTTTTTTTTTTAATTTTTTACTTGCTACTATTTCGTTTTGCTGATTTCATTTATTTTTACCAGTATTTTTTTAGGCATTTATATATATATATTTTTTTTTTTTTTTTAGATAACTTGAAATAACTTAAAAAAATTATTTTACAATTTTGAATTGAAACAAATAGATTTCCGACATCATATCATTTTCCATCTCTTTTTTTTTTTTTTTTTTTTTTTTTTTAAAACATTTTTTGCTAAAATATAAAATAGATTTCCAACATACAATGTCATATTATCTGTCATATTTCTTTTCTTTTTTCTTTTCATTTGAAAATATTCAATGCTAAAAATGTAAACAGATTTCTTCCTACATTTATTTCCTAAAAGTCAATTAAATGGTTTTATATTTTTGTTCAATCTTTCCTCTTACTAATAGTACGAATGTTGATAAAATTTAGTTTTATTCAAATCTGAAAGTTTTTTTAACCATGTTTTCTTGGGTATGGTTGTTTAGTAATAATAGCACTATACTGAACTGTTTCGGTTTCATAAAAAAATTTTGATGCGATTTCTGGTGTATAGATGAAACCGGAAAAAATTGTTTTTTCAGTCAAACTGCCCATCTCTATTTTGAAGTCTGGTTTTCTAAGCAGCATCCACTTTGACCAAAGGGGAACAAAAAAGTAAAAGAGTGGGTGAGGGATTTTTGGGGATCAAGTGACAAAAAAACTGAAAATAGGATGCATCTGAGTGCGGGTCTATATTCAATCATTCTTGAGATTGGAGTTTTACATGGAATCTTATAATTTTTTTTTTTTCCTTTGCTGTTACATTTCAGCTATTCCATTCTAGTGTTTTCACCACTTTTTTCCTCATTTTAATGATTTTAAAATATTGACTTATATCAAATCTATACCTATTTTATTAATATTGTAAATATATAAGTATTGTTTGGCAGCATATGGAACTGTTTATAGCAAGCAGGCACATACCATTGAACCTCAGATGTTGATTATGATTCAGACATTAAATAAACCTGATGACAATTTCAGCATCCTATCAACTAATTAGTACAAATGACATTGAAAGAGATAGTAAAATTGTAATTAAGTACATATATTAAATATTTACTAAACATAAGTCTGGCACAAGGCCTTTAGGACACTTGTTATCAACATCAGTGTCATGGCTAGACATTTGGCTGATGGACATTTCACTGAAAAAGTACAAGTAAAAATAGTAACAAGCAATACTTTAAGTATTTTAATTAGCAGTATTATAAGGTAGAAAAGGACTAATAATTACTATTGAATTTCAAGTGATTAAATTACTAAATCTAAATTTAAAGTTAAAAGTTTTCTTATTTCAATATTTGTTTATTGAAATTAGTATTTTTAAAAAGATTTGGGTAAAAAGGAGCATGTAGTTATTTTAAATAATATTTAATAGTAAGATAAAAGCTAGTTCATCCCTTTAAGATAATGATCATTAAAAGTGAAATTGAAAGATCTTTTATATCTCTTAAGATTTTTGCTGTAGTAAAATGTGCTTTTTTTTTTTTTTTTTTTTTCAAAATACTTACAGTAATATTTGAAGTAAAATATAATATATACAGAATAGATTTTTAGAAAAGCATGTAAAAAAAAAAAAAAGAAAAATTATAAATGAATACAGTAAATAAATATATGTAGCACATTACAATAAAGAGTTTGACTTGTCCGTCGGCCCAATATCTGTTCAGCAAAATGTCCCTTGGTCAAATGTCTGAGTACCATCACTACAGTAGTAATGGTCTGTGAGACTATAGCCTGTTAACCATTACTCTATCATAATCTTATAGGTATTAACTCATCTTAGATTTGTCTGGTATAAAGACAAAAGTCTAAGCCCTCCCCCAAATGAGGTCAAACCCACTCCAGTAGTGAGACTAGCTTGTTAACCATTACTCTCTGGTCAGTACCTCATAGGTATTTACTAAGCTTAGCTTTGTCTAGCATAAAGCCACAAATGTGAAGCAGATCAAACTCACTACAGTAGTAAGATCCATTGAGACTAGCTTATTAACCATTACTCTATGGTCAGTACATCATAGATATTTACTAAGCTTAGCTTTGTCTGTCACTGTTACAAATGTAAGGCACCCAGTGAGGATCAAACTCACTACAGTAGTAATGGCATTAATTTTGTAGAGTAGGAATCAATGTACTTCCTGTTCTTACCTACTATCATAGCAATGGACTGCTCCTACTTATAAATATGGCAAGTAGCCACATTAGAGTAGGATTTGAGGAGGAGTTGATTTACTCAAGTTTTCCTGTTCTATGTATGAATATTTAATAAGCCTCTTCTTGTTTGTTTCCCCTAGCAAGTCTTCTGTTCCTTCAATACACTCTCTATGGCCTTCCTAATTCTCAGCTATTTTGAACTCCTATGTATAAGTATTTAATAAACCTTCTACTTTGTTTGACCTACCTAGACTTCTGTTACTTTGATACTCTCTCTAACTACGGCCTTCCTAATTTTCAGCTATTTTGAACAAAGACAACATTACAACAAATTTTTTACTGTGCTTTTCTAATTTTTGAATAAGTTGTACAATCAAATCAAAATAATAAGCATGTCATTCCATGTATTGTTGTAGAGTAGGACTCTACATACTTCCTGCTCTTACCTACTACCATAACAAAGGACTGCTCCTACTTATAAATATGCAAGTAGCCACATTAGAGTAGGATTTCGAGTAGAACTTGATTTACTCAAATTTTTCTGTTCTATGTATGTGTATTTAATAAACCACTTCTTCTTTGTTTCCTCTACCTAGTTCCTTTGATACTCTAACTGCAGCCTTCCTAATTCTCGGCTATTTTGAACAAAGACAATATTACAACTGTCTGTGAGACTAACCTGTTAACCATGATCAGTGCCTCATAAGTTCATAAATTCTTATTTACTAAGCTTAGCTTTGGCATAGAGCCACAAGTGTAAGGCACTCTAAAGAACAAACTCACTGCAGTAGTAATAGTCTTTGAGACTAGCTTATTAACCATTACTCCATAATTGAATCTTAAATTATAATAATTTTTAAAATGATTTAAAATGTTGTTACTGATTTTTATCTAATGAAAGTTTAAGGATAAATATTAAAATTAATAATAATTTCATATTGTCTTTGAATTTTCCCAGGAAGAAATTGATGCTGGAGTGAAAGTGTTGTTGTCTTTGAAAGCTGAATATAAGAAATTGACAAATGAGGATTGGAAGCCTCCATCTGGCGCCAATGCAAAAGCTAAACCCACAAAAACCACTCCTGCCAATGATGGGAAGAAAGCAGAAAGCAAGAAAACTGAGCCTTCTGAAGCTGCCAACAGGGAGGTGAAAAAAGTAACCAGGTAAGTGTGTGCCCTGGGGTGAGCAGAACCCCCTCTGTTAATAAGAGCTTTTAGGCTCATCCTCTACGCAGAAATGTTTAAATTGCAACTGATGTTTCGCATTTTTAACACTGATTACTACGGATAATAATGGAATCATTCACAAGAACTAATAAATAAATCAGACATAAATAAAAAATAGATTTGTGCCCAATTTAGCCATTGGCTTCTATGCCCAGATTTTTTAAAAATCTTTTTAATCATTTCACTCCAGGTTAGGCAATAAAGCCACTTATATGCAAGGAGTATGAGAGAATGAGAGAAAAAAAAATGGAAACTTGGGCCTTCATGCCCCCAAAACAATGAAGTGTCAAAAAGGTGGTTTTTCCTTTGACACCACAATTATTTTAACTACCTTCATGCCTCGGCAATGTTTATCATTTTAAAGTGATCATTAGAATTATAATGAAAGTGAATTTATACTTTTTTTTGTTCTTGAGAATTTACAACAAAAATATTAATGACTATTTATTTATTATATTGTTTATTTTCAAGAATAATTTTATATTTACAACATTCTAAAAACTAATACAATGCAATATTTATCATTTACCAATTATAAAGAAATAAATATGAAAAGAATTTTTTATTCATAAATTTATAAACATTTACTAAATTATTAAAATATATAAACCAACTATAAAGGAAATTCTTATTATTTACCATTTTATAAAGTTTGAATCAATTAGCAATTAGCTGATGTTTTGCCAACCATTCCAATAAATAATCTAATAAATAGTGTTTATTCTTTTTGTTGTCAATTCTCAAGAATAAAGAAATTGTATAAATTCACTTTTATCATGTGTTTAGGTTTTAAAATGATTTAAAATATTGTTACTAATTTTTACCTAATGAAAGTTTAAGGACAAATATTAAAATTTAATAATAATTTCATATTGTCTTTGAACTTTCCCAGGAAGAAATTGATGCTGGAGTGAAAGTGTTGTTGTCTTTGAAAGCTGAATATAATATATTCTAATCATTACTTTTTAAGAGAATAAACATTTTAAAAACTAATACAATGCAATATTTATCATTTACCAATTTATAAAGAAATAAATATGAAAAGAATTTTTTTATTCATAAATTTATAAACATTTACTAAATTATTAAAATATATAAAGCAACTATAAAGGAAATTCTTAGTATTTAGCATTTTATAAAGTTTGAATCAACTGGGAATTAGCCAATGTTATACCAACCATTCTAATAAATGATCTAATAAATAAATTTTTAATATTTTTGTTATCAATTCTCAAGAACAAAGTAAATGTTTAAATTCACTTTCAAATGTTTAGGCTTTATTACAATTCAGTTATATTCTTCAAAAAATAAAGTACAGTTACATTTTATTTAATTATGTTCACCATCATTTGTAATGATTTGTTGCCACTTTTCATGCAATTCTTCGATTCCTTTCAGTAAAATTCCACAAGTTTTGATGTGAAAAAGTCTCCACCTAACACTTGAATCTAGTTTTCATTTTGCAGCGATCTTTAATAATTGAATGGTGCAAGGTTAGGTGAATATAGTAGGGGTAGAATAGCCTGACGGAGTTACAAAAGTTCTATTCTTGTTGTTATCATGGAGAAGAATATTTTTCTATTGACAAACATGGGCGCTCTTTGACGCCATATTTATTACGTTTCAGCCGTTGTACGCTCCGGCCTTCTTCAGGTGGTTGGAATGGTGAACTGAACTCTTTATTTCGCTCACTGAGGTTGACAAAGATGTGGACGATAGTCCGAATAATGTAAATAATGTACATAATACCTCATCTCAGAAATATAGACAGATATTTATGGACACGTTGCAGCTGCTGGGCATATAAATATGCATTTGGTGTTTCACTGTATTTTAAAAACTCTGAATGAATAACACTCCTATGATCACACCACATGTAAAACATTGCATTTCTTCCATCGTGATCAGCTTTTGGGCTTGGCTGTGGGGAATCTTTCCTTTCAATCCACTGCCTTTTGTAATGAACATTATGTGTAACATATTTTTCATCACTAGTTATGCTTAAGAAATTATTAGTGAAGATGGTACATTTATTATTACAATTGGTTTCCAAAAAAGGAAATTACTTATAATTAAACTAATGGTTAATAATTAACTAACTTAAAAAATTGAATAAATTTAATGATTTTTTTTTTTTTTCTTGCAGACTTGGACTTGAAGCCAAAAAGGAAGAAAATTTATCCGACTGGTACTCACAGGTATTCTATTTTTTATTTTTATTTATTTTATTTTTTCTGCAGTTTTTTAATAAGTTGTCTTATAGTTACCAAATAATGTGTATTTATGTAGTAATCTGTTATTAATAAATTAGCATTGGTTACCATCGTTGCTTGAGAATATTTTGTCTAAACAAAAAAAAAAAGACGCAGACACTTCATTTTATTTATATAGATTATTACAATGACTAAGGGAAGTAACTACACATTAATTTACTACTAAATGCCGGTTTACCTCCCTTGCTAGTATATCTTTCAAATAACCTTTCTTGTCTCTGTATCTGTGAATGTTGGTCAAAAATTGTCCAAAAGTTTCACTGCTTTCAGTTACTCATTTCACCATTATCTTAAGTGGCTTGGTGTAGGATAATAGAAAGGTTATTTAGGTTGACTATTACTACCGAGTAATAAGTTTGATCCTTACTGGGTGCCCCATACTTGTAGCCTATGTTGAGAGAGATAAACCTGGTAAATAACATTTTGGCTGCCTTGGATTGGGGGGCATAATTATTACTAAGTTGGTTTGGTTGACTATGACAATGAAGCCATACAAAAGTTTGACAGTTAACTAATGCAACAAAGGTTGACGTGTACAATCAACCTAACCTAACCACAATGGTTCAGCTGATGAGAGGTCAGGGGGAACTGATTATATATGGTACAGTCTGACCTCTTTAATCTGGCACCCTTAGGACAAGACTACAGCTAATGCCGGATGACAGAAATCAACCCTAATAAAAAAAACCTATGTAAACAGACTTACCAGCTCATTCCACATATATATTGCTGTTTTATCAAAGGTAGAACAAAGCTTAAAACTGGAAATAAAACAATGATCAATGCTTCCAAGCAAATTTTTTTATTGTTTCATGCAAGAGAAAGGCTTTAAAAAAATGACTAAAATCATGTAATTATAATTATTTTTAAAAAATATGATTCCTTCGCTACATAAGAGTTCTCATGTTTCAAAAATAAGAGCCAAAAACTTAAAGATAATTATTAAAATTAAATTATATTTAAATATCAAACTTTGTTTCATCATCAGGTGAAATTTTTGGAATTGTGGCTCTACTGAGCACTGTTTTTTTAAAAAATAAAAACAAAAATACTAAAGAACTTTGGATTATTTACCTAACGTGTTCTTTCCTATTTTTATATATATTTGCACACACACACACATATATATACATATACATACACAGGGTGTCTGTAAAGTTCATGTGTGCACTTTAAAAAATTTATAACTTTATTTGTATTTGCGATAGAAATAATCTGTAAAAAATGTTATAAAGTTTAATGTACCTAGTTTTAAGTATAGCTAAAATAACTAATGTGATTTCAGGCATTACTGTAAATCAGTTGGCAAATGTTTTCCGTGAACTGCAAAATCGTATTACCCTTTGTATTGTTAATGATGGAGGACATGTGGAAACTTAAATAAAATTTCAATAAAACCTTAAAAAAATATAGATTTACTTCTTTTTAATCCTTTTTACAAATTATTTCTATCGCAAATACAAATAAAGTTATAAATTTTTTAAAGTGCACCCGAACTTTATGGACACCTTGTATATAAACTTAATATCCTGAATGACAATGTAAGCCACTCCAGTATCTTTTGAAAAAATTCACAGTAATTCTCAGATTAATAAAGAAAAGGAATCTGTAAAGAGCCATGACCATCTACATCAAGGGTTGGCAACCTACGGCCTGCGGGCCGCATCCGGTCCACAAAGGCATTTTGACTGGCTCACGAGCCTGATTACCAATGAATTCAACAAAAGGCCTGCTGTTATCTTCCTCTGATCCACCCAACCAAATTTGAATACTATGACCGCAAAAACCCAATCAAAACCCAATCACCTCCATTTCAGCATGAAAAATAAAAAACATAAACTAAACATAAAACAAAAACTGAGAGCTGATTTGACCGACCGACCGACCGGCGACAGCTTCAAAGGGACAATGTTGTCTCAGTCGGCTTTCTATTTCATTCCTCCAACAGTGACCCCACCATTGCTTACCCCTGCTGCCTACCCTACGTAAGTTGCTGGAATCTTTCAATGGGCCATGTTCTTATCTTATCATACCCCTCTTCTTCTCAAACAAGAGTCTTTCACTGATTTTTTTGCATGCGGCCTGGCTCGACACGGGCCATATGTCACGCTATTTAAAGCTTAATTACTCTGCAAATAAACTGAATAAAATTAGAAATGTTTTAAATACCGAAATAAAATTCAAATGAATGTAATCAGTGCTCTTCGTATTTACTTATTCAAAAAGAAATAAATTCAGGATTTTGTTTCATTTTCTACACATCTCAGTGCACTAAAAATATTAGACTACCTACCAGTTATCTTTCATGAGACTTATTTTACCAAGTTGCGTTGCCTACGTTTAATGTCAAATAATGGATACATATTTGTTATGACCCTTGGCTACATTAAAAGATAACAGAAGCGAAAGGAACGATAAAGTGAAAGAGGCCAGGGAGGGACTGACATGTGAGGTAGCAGAAATTAAAGACAGTTAAACATATGCGCATTATACATACATGCCTCATGAATGTGTGGATGATGCCGCATGTGTACGTACGTAAGTGTATATGTTTGCAACTATTTGTACTCGTATGTATGGGTATATGTGCTTCGTTTTTGTTTGATGTGTGTGTGTGTGTGGTTCGTTTGTGGAACAATTTTCAATAACAGTTTCAAAGCTACACATAATTTCGTCCATTTCACTTCGGTTGATTTTTTTCACTTTGAAGTATTTTGATGTTCCTTGAGGAGAAGTAAATTGTTAGGTGTTTTTTAATTTTAGATTTTCTTTTCTTTTCTGATTTCTCAATGTTTATTTTCATTATGGTTTTAAATATTCATTATAACACGATCCGGTCCGTGGGGTCGAATGAGTTGCCGACCCCTGATCTACATCCTGAAGGGACATGACATTTTAAAAAAAAAAAAAGATTGTTAGCAAATAAAGATTTGATATGGATGATGAAATATGTTGAGTGAAAATAATCCTGTTAGAATAACTGTGAATCTTTTAATGTTGTATATTTTATCTCAAGATATTGAAAATAAAGACAATGTCGTTTCTGTATATTAATTATTCTTTTCATTTTCTGGCTTCAGGTGATCACAAAAGCAGAATTGATTGACTACTATGATGTCAGTGGCTGTTACATCCTGCGACCATGGTCGTATTCTATTTGGGACATGATCAAATCCTTTTTTGACTGTGAAATTAAAAAGTTGGGAGTTGAAAATTGCTACTTTCCCATGTTTGTATCACACCAGGCATTGGAAAAAGAAAAGGCGCACATTGAAGATTTTGCCCCTGAGGTAAGAATTTCACTTTGAGTATGGTTGTATTCTGAATTGGGTCTAAACTATGATCTACAATCAGATTAAGGTGTATTGGGCTATTTTCTATATTAAAACAATCACTTGATCATTGTCTATTCTCTTATCTACTTAAAGACTAGGTGCCTCCACAAAATTGCTAAAAATCAGCATACCATGATGAAAACGATGCTTCAAACATAATGAAAACATAGCTTTATTGTCAAAATCTTTGTTATTATTAGGAGGAAAGATCAAAGAATTTTGGGGATATTTAATTAAATTTTTTTACTCCTTTGTAGAACATTCGAAATTTTGATTAAAAATCTTGTCTTTCTTGTATCAGTGGATGTACTATATTTTAACATAGCAAATTTTAGTGTCTTTTTTGCTGTGACAGACACATTAATTTGAAAATTCTTGCAAAATCAAATAATTATCAGATTTTAATGAAATTTTCAGGACTTATTCACAAATGTATGAAATTATTTTAGTAATGTATATTATTAGAAAACCTTGGTTAAAATTTTTTTTTTTTTTTTTTTTTTACATGCATTTATAGGACCCCTTTCACCCAACTCCTTAATTTTATGAAAACTTGGGAAATTCATTGTGATAACTTTTAGTGACTATATTAGTTAAAAGCAAAATTCTTTGGAAAATTTAAATCACCAATTTTTTGTTTTGTTTTGTTTTTTGTTTTGTTTTTTTTTAAGATTGGACCCTGTACTGAAAATCTGCTTAGAATTGAAAAGTTAAAAACGCAATAAAACTAAGACATTATTTAATTGGAGAAGATTTTATGAATAATAAATATTAAGGACAATATTGTGTCAAGAAAACAAATTTTAAATGAGGAATGAATTTTTACAAGATTTTTTTATATATATATATATATATATATATATCTTTTAAAATTCAGTTTCAATGGTGTAATTCTTAGGAAAGATTGTTATTAAGTAAAACTATATTTACTAAGCTTATTACAATCTGACAACCCCAAATATTTTTAAAAGGATTTTGAATTGTTTTGTATGTGTAAAAAAAAAAAAAACAAAAAAAAAAAAAAACAGTGCCAAATTTTTGAGATGCAGTCACCCGTACACGACATCATGAGGAAATAAGAACGACAACTATAGTAAATTTAGAGCCAATATTCTCCAAAATTCAATAAAAACTTACCTAGAATATTTTCTTAAATTTTTAAGATTACCAAGTACTTAAAAGATATTTGTGTTATATTCCTCAATTATTTTTTTAAGGTTAGTCTCCTTACCACAACATAAGATAAAAATCTATCAGTCATTGAGCTGTCACAGGAGTGTTAAAAAGCTGTCAACATGAATAAACTATGTTGTATTGAGAAATGCATTTCTGTGATATTTTAAACTTAAAAAAAATAATTGTTTTAAATCAGATTAATTTACTTTAAATCAGCTAATATTCTTCAAATAATGTTTCAGAAAAGTAATTTTATTTTTGGAAAATTTTTTAATAAATAGATTTACATTTTTATAAAACTTTGCCAATGGTGCTAAATACAAAATGTTTACAAATTTCAAAATGAAAACTCCTTCCAATCAATTTTTAATTAGTTTGGAAATACAGCATAGTATTTTGTTTATTGGAAATATTAAATTTAATCTCCCAGCTTGAAATAAAAACTTAAAAAAGAAGCTTCAAGAATGATTTTTCATTATTAAAAATTCATGAACGTTAGGTATCGCATTTTTGTGGAGGTACCAACTAAAGACCCCAACGTATTGGGTCATTTTCTATATTAAAACAATTATTTCATCTTTGTCTATTCTCTCATCTACTTAATGATTATCAGATCAAGGTATTGGGCCATTTCCAATATTGAAACAATTTATTATGGTCTATTCTCTCATCTAGCTAAAGACTATCAGATCAAGGTATTATTTAAAAATTATTGGCTCAAAAGAATTTTATTTTCAGATGGTTTTGGAAATTCAACTGTGTAAAAACCCTTTCCATTCTGTTTATTTCTCTCATGTCCTACCTAATTCTAATATCTTTGTCTTTTTCATGGTTGTTGGGTCATCTACTTGCTTCATCTTATTTCTGTCTAATGTGATAATTCCACAGGGACTGGTACCATATTTGTGCCATATAATTATATAATAACGATCAGAGAAAATGTTATTTGAGCATTTGTAGTATTATTGATTTCAACCAGAAAACTATAATGAATATAATAAAAGTTGCAATGTTTTTTTGTTTTTTTTATATTGATTTTGTAAACAAGTAATTCAATATTACAATATAAGTAAAAGAAAAAAAAAGTATTAACAAATCAACTAGAAAAACATTCTGACATAGATATAAACATAAGTATATATAAGTAATAAAATGAAAAATTATAATGTATAAAGTTAAAAAATTATATAATTTAATTATTTTAAACTCCAATGAATAAATATGTTAAAACAAAAATGTTTTGCGTGTCATTATATCACATTTGTTAGTTCTATAGCAATGACTTTTAAGATGACTGAGTAATTGAAAAATTTAACCATCTATATAATAAATGCCAATGTCAGTGTGTCACACTTTTTCAATTAAACGGACACAACTCTATAACTTTCAATAGCTCATATTACAGAAATTTTGAATTCTCAAGTTTTCATTACTGCAATTGTTTTAGGCATTTTTTTTTTTTTTAACATAATGTTTTACAAATTTTTTGTATGGTAACGATTTTTATAAGTTGGAAATAAATTTGGGAATAATGAAAATTAATTGCAAAATCCAGCAAAAGTCATCCATGAAATAAAATAATTGTTTGTGTAGAAAGTAAGGACCTACATACATCAAATTGTCTTTAAATTAGGTGGCAGCAGAAGAATTATTGTTGAACTTTTAAAAGGTAAGCTTAAATATTAATGTAATACTTAAATGCAGCAATCAATTTGAGTTCTTCTGTAGTTTATTGTTGCCTATCGCATACGGCAGCAGTATGTCTCGCAAAAAGAAATCTCTGCCCACAGAAGACCAGATGGCAATCAAAAGATCCAAGGCTGCAACAAGAAAAAGAAAGTTCTGCGCAAATGAAAACCCAGATCAAATGGCAGCCAGGAGAGCTTCCTATACTAAAAATATGCAAATACTTAGGGACTCAAGTTCTGAATGAACCAAAGGTTCAATCAGAAGCTAGCTTAAATGCCACATAATAGGGCAGCTTTTAATAAATATAAAACTTAAAGAAATGTTTAAAAAAAGAAGAAAAAAGACTCATGACTGAAAATGTGACTACTGTTTCTTTGTTTCCTGGAAAGTTTCTGTCTGCTGGCAGATAATGGCTTGCATACTGGCACCAGTACAAGTAGCACTGTAGTAGACATCATTTCGTACTTTTGGAGATTATTACGTTTGTCACAGCCAGTTGGGCGTTTATCTGAAAGGCACCTTCATATTAAACAAAGAAGACATTTACAAAATATCATAAGAATCTAATTAAAGACTTTTTTTTTTTATTATTTCTTTTTTACAGGTTGCTTGGGTAACCAAGTCTGGTGAAACAGAATTGGCTGAACCAATTGCCATCCGTCCAACAAGTGAGACAGTCATGTACCCATCATTCTGTAAGTGGATCCAGTCTCACAGAGACTTGCCACTTAAACTCAACCAGTGGTGCAATGTTGTCGTTAGTATTTCTTTTTACTTTTAACTTTTTTTTTTTTTTTTTTTTTTTTTTATCTCTCTTTTTCTTTTTTTTAATCTTATTTTATTTGGTACTACTAAAATAGAGTGGTCCCCTCATTAAATAAAAAAAGAAAATAGGCAGGGGTGGTAAATAATTTTTTGTATATTAGCATTCTTTAGATTTTCTATAAACAAAACAAAAGACTCAATATCTTTTCATTTTAACAAGTGCACTTGTTAAAATGAAAAGATATTGAGTCTTTTTTTTTGTTTATTTTTTATTCTTTTTAGCAGTTTCAGTCAGTTATGTGCCATGTGTCATACATGCTTAGGCGATCATGTATCTTTCAATACATGACTGATGAGGCAGACTATTTTCCTGCAGTAGGCTGTCATTGCTTTCTGTAGTAGACCAGTTGCCATCCAAGGCTATAGAACCAAGTTTGTCCTCCTATTTACTCATAGCTGGGGGGAAAAGATGAGGATTCACACCTTTCTCAAGGGTATTAGCACATAAGTGAATGTAATGGATTCGACTGGAATTCGAACTCAGTTCTTCGATTACTCAATCTAAGCAGCTACCCATTACTCCATCAATGTAGTGTAAAATCAATTAACTTTTATAGAGTTATCAGAACCTAGTAGTTTGTTTGCAAATGTCAAGTTTGAAACTGCTTGTGTCATTGACATCTTCATATGAAAACAGATGTGTTTTTACCCCTTTTTTTTTTTTTTTTTTTTTTTTTTTAATCTGGCACTACTTGGTCCATTTTTAAAATAAAAATAAGGAAAAATTTGTAGGGGGGAAATAATTTTTGTAGATTATCATTCTTTTTTTAGACCTTGTTTTATCATTTTAGCAGGGCGGGGGGGCTACAGGGTGTTCCGAAAGGCGCTATGCACTTATATTTTTATTAACAGACATGTTTCAATATAAAATACAGGAAGAGAATATGAATGGAAATTAGAGACAATGTCAAAAGTGATGCCCATTAGCATCAATACAGTCTTAGATTCTTCTTATTTTGTTTCTGAACACCACTATCAGTGGCTTTCAGTTCTTGTACTGCCATTATTTTGTATGGGAAGAGTTTTAATTTTTATCTGACAGCCTCATGAGCAATTCCAAGACCAATATCTTGCTGCTGTGCTGACTTACATAATAATTTTCTTGGAACTATGCTACATACTGTCAGAAATATCCAACAGACTCCTCTAATAACTTTTCTGGCCTTCCACAAAGTTTGGCATCATCCGATTATCCTGTTTCTCAAAATTTATTAACAAGGTCATGAACTGCATTGTGCTGTGGAACGGGCATATCTGAAAATTTATCAAAACGCTGTTACACCAAATATGTGTATCTACCACCTTCTTGAAATACACATTTTTCAGTTGTTAAAACCATATTAGGTGAAATCTGAAATAAAAAAAAAATGATTAGAAAAGGGCACAGTAACATTCCGAACACTCTGGATTTATAATATCGATATAATGTAAAATGAATTCCTGACTTTTATAGAGTTATTGAAAACCTAACCGTATGAAATTTGAAATTGTGTTTGCATCATTGACATCTTCATATGAAAACATTTGTTTTTTTATATTACAAAAAGATTTATAAATTTAGAACAAAATAGTATATGTTTTATGTGTTTTTACTTTAAGAAAATATTTTAAACTAGCAACTGTTTGATAGAATTTTTGTTTTTCCACACTTTTTTTTATAGAAAGATTTTTGGTCATTAAAGTATACAAATGTATACATTTTTAAAATAAAGAATAAAAAATTATATAAATTAGTATAAAAAATATTCAGATATCAATGATGTAAACAAATTATCAAGGCACAACATTTGTAAATAAAAACTAAGAGCAGATAACTCTGTAAAAGTCAGGGATCGATTTGACACTGTATTGATATTATAAACAGAACCCTGTTTCTAAATTGGTTAACAAGTTAAATGCATGTGAAACAGGATTGATCAATGAGAATCAAACAACACAAAAGTCAAAATACCAGAATTTCTTTCTTTCTTTTTCTCCATATCTCATTCTCTGATGAAGCTTTAATAAAAGTGAAACCTGTTAGATTGATAAATGTCTCCCATTTGTTTTCCAGCGTTGGGAATTTAAACACCCACAGCCATTCTTACGTACGAGAGAATTTTTATGGCAAGAAGGCCATACTGCATTTGCCACTTACAAAGAAGCTGAAGAAGAAGTGAGTTTTTTTTGTTTTTTAAATATTTCTTAAACATTCCAAATAATTTATATATATATATATATATATATATAAAAAGGAATATAAGAAAAGAACTCTAAACCTCCCTTTTTTTTTTCTTCAGGTTTACACTATTTTGGAGTTGTATGCTCGTGTCTACGAAGAATTATTAGCTATACCTGTTGTCAGAGGCAGAAAAACTGAGAAGGAAAAATTTGCAGGTGGAGACTTTACAACAACAGTTGAGGCTTATATATCTGCCAGTGGCCGTGCTATTCAAGTAAGTCTGATTTTTATGTTATGTGTGTGCGTGTTGTAACCTAGGAAAGGTTACTGAATAGAATAATCACATGAAGGTTGGTAATGAATGATAATACTTAGGACAAAAACAACACATATAAGATTCACCTTCAGTGTGTAGAAGTAGTAGTCAACTGCTAGAAGTGAGTCAAATGAATTCCACAATGAATCTCCAGATGCCAACCAACATACAGTATTTACTACTGTATTTATGTGAATGGGGAACTACCCATTATCGTTCATAAGTATGCTACAATAGGAAACTCAATAAGAAAGCAGAAATAAATTGTATGTTGCATCTTGTCCTTTAGAACTTCATCAGACTGAAGTGATTACATTGATGTGACTACACTACAACATTGAATTTATCACTTTTATTATTAAATATCCTACATTATAATATAAGAAATTTTAAGAAAGTTGAAATGTTTGTAAGAACCAGGACACAAATTTACTTTTGCTGACCTAGTGATTAATGCACTTTCTATACATTTTTTAAATAAATTACTCTCTTTTAACCTTTAAATCTCTTCAGGCATACATGTCTGTCAGCGATAATCTTTCTCAATATTCTCCAGGTGGAGTTTGCTGAGTGACAGTGCTTTGTTTCAAAGGGAAAGTACATTTCTAAAAATAACCAATTTCTACAGAAATGACATCATTAAGTTTGTGATATGAACTGGAAATGACTGAATGTCAGTCATTTTGTCCTAATTGAAGTAATTATTTTATCAGTGAATTTTAAAATGTTTTAAAACATTCGTTTTTTGATCACAATGGCGACCCCCAGAGATAGGCATGGATCTGTTATGTCGATAGTGGAACTTTTCATGGACAGTGAGAGCGATGAAGAAGAATTTCTAGGATTTACCCGTGCAGATATTGGTGATGTGTGTGACTGAAAGTGATACTGATCAAAAAGTTGGAATTTTCAAACCATTACAAGCATATGATCACCCTGTGGCTACCAGAGTTTCACGCTCACCCTGTGGCTACCAGAGTTTCACGCTCACCCTGTGGCTACCAGAGTTTCACGCTCACCCTGTGGCTACCAGAGTTTCACGCTCACCCTGTGGCTACCAGAGTTTCACGCTCACCCTGTGGCTACCAGTTTCACGCTCACCCTGTGGCTACCAGAGTTTCACGCTCACCCTGTGGCTACCAGACCCTTTCACCAGGTTCACCTCACCCTGTGGCTACCAGAGTTTCACGCTCATCCTGTGGCTACCAGAGTTTCACGCTCACCCTGTGGCTACCAGAGTTTCATGATATAAATGTGAATCAAGCTTAACATCATTAATCGTTTTTCATCTTTCTTTTTTTATCTGACATAATTATTTAATTAATGGTGGTGGAAACTAACCAGTATGCAAATGATGCGAAAACAAAATTAAGTGACACAGCCAAAGCCCAACTCACAAATCAGTGCTTGGAAAAGTGTCGAGGAGGATTGAGAAATATTTTGTCCTTAATCACATGTTTATGCATGTTGCGGGGGTTCTACTAAACGTGACTTTGTGATGCATTCTGTCTGAAGGGCTTGCACATAGATATCTATTTTTTTTTTTTTTGTTCTTTGGATGATCGTTGGACTGACCATAGCAAATTTCTTAAGAAGGAATAAACCTTCAACTTTGATTTCATCTTTGGACATTTAAGGCGGCTTCAATAAAATTAGTTCCAATAATTGATGTGAATTAACTTCATCTTTTGTCTTTTTATTTTTTAGTAACCGTTTCACAGCCTACTTTCATTTTTTTTCCAGGGAGGCACTGCCCATCATTTGGGACAAAATTTCTCCAAAATGTTGGACATTGCATATGAAGATCCTGACACCCAGGAAAAGAAACTTGTCTATCAGAATTCTTGGGGCTTGACAACTCGAACAATTGGTGTTGTGTGTATGATTCATGGAGACAATGTAGGTTTGGTGTTACCGCCAAGAATTGCTTCTTATCAGGTTAGTTTCAAATCTCATTCCCTCTTTTTCTTTTCATTCATATACATATATATATATATATATATACACACACACACAATAAAATCCAAAATCACATCATGAGGTGATTTTAAATTTTATTGTGTATTAATTTTTGCTCTGTAACAATAAATACATTCAGCATTTTTTGTGGATGAGTTTTAATTTATATTAATAGGATCCACTTGGATTATATACCAATAGATTTATTATCTTTTATTTATATATATATATATATATAATGTGTGTATGTGTGTGGTACTTATTGGAAAGCACTCAATATCAGTGATAGAGCTAACATACTTAGTTGTATGGATGTGAGTTTGTAACCCTGTTTCACACTTTTGTGATCCTCAGATAAACTCAGTTTGTCTGAGGATTGCAAAAGTGTGAAACCTAGGCTTACAAAGTCATATCCTTAGAATTTATATATATATATATATATATATATATATATATATATATATATATATATATATATATATATTTTCAAAAACATCACTCACTTACATTATTTGGACTATTGTCCTCATCTTTTGTCGCCATATTTATCACAACATTTCGGCCATTGTACACTCCAGGTTTCTTCAGGTGGTTCGAATGTCGAACTGAACCCTTTATTTCGCTCATGTGGAACTAGAACAGTCTACTCCAGTAAGCGAAATAAAGGGTTCAGTTTGACACTTCAACCTCCTGAAGAAGGTCGGGGCGTACAATGGTTGAAACGTTATATGGCAACAAAGATGAGGAGAATAGTCCGAATAATGTACATAATGCCTCATCTCAGAAATATAGACAGATTACTTACTTACTTCCGTTTATTAGACATTGAATTGTCATTTTCACCATATCTTGCTGACTTTTCAGCTAACCTAGTGAATGAATATTTATGACCGTTCCTAAATATGAATGTGCAACAATTTATTTCAAAGAAGTTGTCACATATAAAATAATTAAAATTTCCTTATGTGGAAAAATATAATAAAAAAAATGAAACCGTCAGACCTTGTCAGTTGAATTTAATACAACTTGTTGAAGGGAATTCATGAAATGCCTTGCCATTTTTTATTCTTACAAGAATAATCTACTTGATAATAATTATCGTTTGTGCATTTATTTATATCTTTCATGTTATGCCCTATAGTGAGAAGGGAGGTAAATCAACTTAAGGTAGTAAATTTATCAGTGACTACTTCCCTTAGTCATCGTAATCTAAATATTTATCTGCATTTAGACAAGATTACTTTTCCAAGCCAAAGGAACCATTTAATTAATCTGTTCTTTTATTCCTATGTTTCTTAATTGTTCAAGCCTTTCATGTCAGGCACTCGGATACCTTTGTCTATTAAGTGATTGTCTTGCTTTAACTTGGTCTTGAGATAGGCAACAGAATGACTAAGACAGCAATGGCAAAGACTATCTTCTTTTTCTTTTGAGAGGTGTTTCATTTCAAGTTACTGTTATATTAAAGATAATATTTTTAACATGAAAAGATATTGAGCAAAAAGCGATTTATATAATGCCAAAAGTAATCAGTAAATCACAGATGCCATTAAACATCTAAGAAATATAAAGGGAACAGATTAATTAAACAGTTCATTGGCTTCTATTTTAGTTGTGAATTCTTTATTTCCACTTTATTGAATCTCAATACATTGTTTCATTGTAATCCAAACATCTTTACAGTGTGCCGGGAAGCTTCATCATTTCAACATTGAAACTTTCTAATAATTACTGCCATTTTTTGACAGCACTAATCTTTGTATATCACATTAAAACACTAGCTCCCGTACGATCACTGAAGTCTAGTGATGTCAAGCCTGGTCAGTACGTAGATGGGTGACTACTTGAGAATACCAGGTGCTGTAAGCATGGATTTGCAGTTGACGTCATGGATAATAGCCTGGAATTGTTAATTGGAGAGCTGAGTTCCCATTCCTTTTGGGCTCATTGAATTTATTTATGTGCAAATACACTTGGGAAAGATATGAATCCACCTTTTCTCATCCCCCACTATGGGTTAATTAGTAAGATTTGTATCATTAAAACTGTTATCCCCCCCCTCCAAATCTTACAATCTAAAAATATTTTGTGATTTTAAATAACCTGCAAAGAGTTGATAAGCTGTAGTCAATGAACAAATCAATCAATATTGCCAGCCTGTATGGCACAAGAACAGGGCATCCAGAGACATTCAAATTCACTACAGTTGGAATTGACTGCTTCTTAACCATTACTCTGTTCCTCACATTTATCTGGTTTGGTCTGGCACAAGGTCACTGGAGGAGGGCACCCAGTAAAGTTTGAATTAAGAGCATTCGAGTTTGTGAGGCATATGAAATTTTCATTTTTTGAATTTTTTTTATTCGCCACTTTTTTTACAATGTAAAAACGGTTCAAATTCAAATTTTTCTTCCCCCCCCCCTTTCATAAATAGCCCCTTCCTGGCCTCTTTCTTTTTCTAATTATGAGGATACAATCATTGTTAGTTTTTTTTTGGTTTTTTTTTTTTTTTTTTTTTTTGTAACTTTTACAATCACCCAACTGATTCTGAAGACAAAAGGATGTTTCATTTACTGCTTATTTTTGGTCTGAAAGCAAATGCGGTTTTATATGCAACCCACATAATTGTTGACTTGCTAGCTCAAAAGAATGTTCTGATGGCTACTTAAAACTGCTTGATTTTTCTTCTCTTCTCAGGTTGTTATTGTGCCTTGTGGTATCTCGGTGAACTTGGACCAGCAAAGCCGCTCCCAACTGATGGCTGCCTGTGAAAAAATGAATGCCAGCTTCAATGAAGCCGGCATTCGATCCAAAGCTGATCTGCGAGATAATTATTCCCCTGGATGGAAGTTCAATCACTGGGAACTGAAGGTATTCAATGACCCTGCGCCCCCCCCCTGCTTTTATTTTCTTCCTTTTTTTTTCTGTTTGAAACTAAATACATCATCAAATTGTATCTCACACACAAAAAAAGGATTCTTTACAATGTTCAAATATGAATTCTACATTCGTAGCACTACATGGTGGCAGTGTTAAAAGTATGAATAATTCCCTGAATAACATTCGTTATTTGTCAGAAGGCTCCTGTCGAGAAACATTTGGCCCCAAATCCAAATATTATTTTGTTTTGAAATTCAATAGTGGGGGATGTACATTTCTGAAAGCTCCTGCCTAGAAACATTTTCACTAAAGAACATAGCAAATAGTGGGGGTGGGTTGGAAAAGTAGGTATTCAGTAAGTATTATACCAGTATTACTAGTACACTATTTACATTAATCAGACTATTGTCCTCATCTTTGTTACCATATTTATTACAATGTTTCGGCTGTTGTATGCTCCGGCCTTCTTCAGGTGGTTGAAATGTCAAACTGAACCCTTTATTTCGCTCACTGGGGTAGACTGTTCTAGTTCCACATGCCATGTTTTAATGAATGTCAGTTATCAGTTATCTCCTGTTAATTCCCCTCTCCAAATTCTCCACCATGTTAAGTGGGTATTGAACTCACACTCTTTGAGTCCTGTAACTGGATCTAACCAACGCTTTTATCCGTCTATTCGTACAACAGCCGAAACGTTGTAATAAATATGGCAAGGAAGATGAGGACAATAGTCCGAATAATGTAAATAGTGTACGTAATACCTCATCTCAGAAATATAAACAGAGTATTACTAGTATTTTAATAGTGGTACTTGGATTCATTAAAATAATTTATTATTATGTATGTTTATTATTGAAATGCTTGTATAAGCAATACATTTTGTGTGCACAATTTTTTTTTTCATTACTGTATACTCAGTTTTGTATTTCCCTGTGTATGTATGTATGTATATATATATATATATATATATGCATGCACACACACACACACAAGCACAGGGTGAGTACAGATGAAATAAAATTCCAACAACCAAAAACACTATTCTTAAAAGAGTGTTCAATACAAAGTAGAACAAATAATATTTATTCAAAATTATAAGATATGCATGTTATAACATCACTACAAAAATTGCAATTTTATTTCAACACTTCTGGTGTCTTATCAAGTGATGGTGTTGATTGCAAAATAAATGGTTTTTAAAACCCTTTATTTTACAATCAACACCATTACTTGATTTCAGTAGTGTTGAAACAAAATTGCAATTTTTGTAGTGATGTTATAACATGCATATCTTATATATATATTTATTCATTCATTATATATATATATATATATATATATATATATATATATATATATATATATATATATGCACACTAAAAGTTTGGAGCTGCCTCTGGATTTCAAAGAATCACTTAAAAAATGATGGTTCTATGTCTTTTTTGAAAACTAATTTATGAGCTCACTTCAGTCCTACTGAAAGTTTTATCATATATTCAATAATAAATAATAATAAATCATATATTCAATAATAAATAATAATAAATCATATATTCAATAATAAATAATAATAAATCATATATTCAATAATAAATAATAATAAATCATATATTCAATAATAAATAATAATAAATCATATATTCAATAATAATAATAATAACAATCCATGAACTGCATAAAGTTTAAGCACTTTTTTTTCTAATCTGCCTTGCTGGCTAATGGTAATTTTAGGACTGGTAAAGTTTAAATTTTACGTACCCCCCACCCCTTACTTTCTAAAAATTGAACACCCTGCACTAATGTGTTAAATAGTTCCAACTTCGTCAGTTAGTAGGAATTAATTAAACCAAACTTTGTAATTATTAAATCCAGAGTGTTGCCTGTCCCCCCCCCAAAAAAAAACAACTTTTGGCCAATATTGTATGTTGTTGCTACTGTTTGTCAATATCTCCAATTCTTTTAGGGTGTTCCGGTGCGAATTGAAATTGGTCCCCGTGATCTGAAACAGAATCAGTTTATTGCTGTAAGACGAGACACCGGAGAGAAGGTGACAATGAAAAGTGATAACTCTGTCAAGCAAATTCAAGATCTGTTTAATCTCATTCAACAAAACTTATTTGACAGGTAAACTTTTCTTTTTTGCACTCATTGGTTGTAAACACTAATCGTTTTTTTTTTTTTTTTTTTTTTTCTTGTATTAAAAATGGCTTTTTATGTTATACATAATCAGTCTGTTTTTACCTTCAACTTCACTTTTTACATTTATAAAATATTTTCTGCCTGTTTATGTGCACTTGTACATAAACAGGCAGAAGCATTATCAATTTTTTTTTTTTTTTATCTCACAAATTTCTTTCATCTGCCCTATTATATCTACATATATGTCCCTTATATATATATATATATATATATATAATATTAGTGGTAAATATACATACATATGAAAAATATATAAATACCCATAATTCCAAGAGGAAGAATCCAGGTAGAACGCATAAAGATAGATGTTAGAGTAAGAGGGAGGAAAAGACGAGACTCTCACATTAGATTGTCTATGGTGTGTGTATGTCACTACGAAATGTATCTTTATGCATTAGACATCCGTCATCATTCATTTTTCTCTTACTTAAACCTCTTCCACCCACCTCTCCTAAAATTCTCTCTGTTAAGGTTTAATCACCCTCCTCCTCATACTTACACTCTCTC
Organism: Acanthosepion pharaonis; assembly: GCA_903632075.3. Lineage (NCBI taxonomy): Eukaryota > Metazoa > Mollusca > Cephalopoda > Sepiida > Sepiidae > Acanthosepion > Acanthosepion pharaonis. The sequence continues at coordinate 710,061 of CAHIKZ030000931.1, read as the reverse complement.
TAAATTCTGTTTTTATTTCTGGAGTTGTTTTTTCTGTTTTCTTTTTGAATTTGTAGGTCTGATGAATTGGATTGTATTTACAATTCCAATGGAATAAATTATGACCATGGAATATTAGTGTTTAAGCCTTTTTATTTTATATATATATATATATATCACTCCATATCCGTTTTTTTTTTTTTTTTTCCCCCCTCAGGGAAAGGCCCGTTGTATGTTTAATTACACATTCTGTTCCCTTGTAATGTCACTGTGAAGAAGAAAATGTGAATCCTGTTTTCAATATATGATTATCCATTCACTAGCCGAATTACGAGTTGTATCTATCACATTGCCTCTTCTTTTTACTCTCAAGTGACTGCTACCAATGCAATTGGTTCGATGGATAGCTCCTCTCACATTCCATTCTAACCAGGGTTCCACTTATATAAACTTGTGAATGGAAATTTGTAACTTCTAACCAAGTAGCACTTTACACCAAAATTTATCGTTTATTTATTATTTTATTCTCTTTTGGTCAAGTGGGTTGCCTGCTTTGAAGACCTTACTTTGCAGATTATACAACTGCTCATAAAAACATACCAAAAATGTAGATAAAATCATTTAGGGCCCCATTTGCTTTTTTGTATGTACTCAGCCAGTCTTACGATTCAAATCATTGTGTCACTTTTTTCTTTTTTAATTCTTCTTGAGAAAGGACACGTGTGTGCAAACATCTTTCTCATCATGCTTCCATTTGCTCAAAAGGCTGACTAAGACAAAATAAGCATTATCAATTTTGTTTTTTTTTATCTCTCAAATTTCTTTCATCTGCCCTATTATATCTACATATATGTCCCTTATATATATATATATATATAAAATAGTGCAGTTTAGTTAATATTGTAAAGAGGTAGTGATACAAAGAATAAATCAGTAAAGTTAATGTAATTAATGGCAAAATCACTTTGCTAACAGATTAAATAAGGCATTAACTCACTAACCATTCATTGAACATGATCCTTGTTTTTAAAAGCTGTAAAATAGATTAGATGTTCAGTCGATATTGCAAGTACATTCGATAACACTTGTATCATCTTCAGGTATGGATGTTATATCTCAATTTCAGGTAAAATTCCATGATGAAAATAAATGTTACTGGTCATAAGATGTTTTTTGTTAAAAAGTGTGTTATTATTAAGTTACAAAATTAGGAGTGTGCAAAGTTGTGACACTAGGTTTTTTATTTTTGAATATTGTAAATGAGAATGAATATAGTACAGTTATTTAATCTGTTAGCAAAATGATTTTGCCATTAATTACATTAACTTTAGTGATTTATTCTTTGTATGACTATTTCTTTACAATATATATATATATATATATATATTAGTCACATATTCTACGATATGTGTGTTGTGATGTAATGGATATTGGCTCAGAATGAGAACTCAATAGCTGAGTTCAAATCCCAGTCAAGCTCATTATAGTTACTTATGCACAAATACCCTTGGGAAAGGTATGAATCTATCTCTTCTCCTCCCAGCTATGGGTTGAATAGCAGGACAGGCTGGGTTCTTTAGTCTTGGTTGGCAACCAGTCTACTGCAGAAAGAAATGGCACCCTACTGTGGGAAAAATCTTTTGCCTTGTGAGTCATTTATTAAAAGATACCTGATCATTCAAGTGTGTATCACGTGTGATGCTTAACTGACTAATTCTGTAAAAGCCTTTCTTTTTTTTTTTTTTTTTTTTTTTTTTTGATTAGCCACTTGTATTTTCATAAACCATCATTTTTATTATTGTTATTGTTTTTTTTTCTCCCAGGGCCAAGAAAGACCTTGATGACCATTTGTCTGTTGCTCATGATTGGAATCAATTCTGTAATGATTTGGATCAAAAGAAAATCATTCAGGCACCATTCTGCGGAGAGATTCCTTGTGAAGATAAAATTAAAAAAGACAGTGCCAGGTAAATTCCATTCATCCTCTGCACACCTACACATGTGAATAGTTTTCTTTTCTTTTTTTCTTCTCCCCCACCCACTATTGTTTACCCAATACAAGTCCCAAGAGCCACTCAAGGTAGAGGGTTATTGGATGAGGTTGTTGTAAGGAATATGGAATATGTAGGATAGATAACGGTTGACCTTAGACTCGATGCAGTTAAAATGATAGTGATCAGAGAAGCATTCCTCAAAATAAACAGTTCAATGGAAGAAAATGTCTGCATGGAACTTTCTCCTTACTAACAGAATACAGAGGCAATGAGGATGGGTCAACTTTACGTATGTAACGGGACAAGTCCTAGGTGTCAAGATCCAGACTGGTAGAACTAAGAAAGAATGTAGCTTGTCTGAACATCTATTAAAAATAGCCGTAGAGTAGCAATAGGCTACCAATGTTTTGTCCAGGGGGGGGGGTTAGAGGTTGCAGGGTGGAAAATAATTCATCACCTACAAGGCTGCATAAACTCTTTTAAATTCTGTCAAGGCTGGAAAGAGAAGATTGAACAGCTCCATCCCAGAAATGGCAGCAATACTTCATATTTGGTCTAATCTGATTCTTGCAAAGATAGAACATGGCAGAAGGAATCTGGAATGGTACAAGGAACCAACCCTTTTTCCAGCATCTTTAGCAATGGATTGTATATACGAGTTTCATTTGAGGTCTGGAGTGAGCTCTAGTCCCAATAGGTGTTCCAGGAAAGGGGCTTCATTGAAAGTACCCCTGCTTATCAGGGCTGATGTTATTTACTAAGTTTCACTTGCTACAGTAAAAGAATACAAAAGATGTGGAGCACTCAGTGAGGATTAAACTCGCTGCACAAATGGCTTCAGATGAGTTCAGTAGTCATTGCACCCTAGTAGGCAGCAATTGCTGTAGTGAATAGTGGTTCCATCTTTCATGTCAAGAAGACAAATTTCCAGGATCACAACTAAGTGATTCCCAATCATCAATGTCAGGGGAATAGTTCCCCATAGTTATAGTTTCAAATAAGTGGGGAATAACTAAGAAAATTTTTTTTTTTTTTTTTAAATCATTTCACCCCAAGCAAGTTAATAAAAAACCACTAAGATGAAAAAGATAACTGAGTTTGAAAGAATAAGAGAACTATTAAGGAAAGAAGACAATAAAAGAACAAGAATTAAGAATTAAGAAGACAGAAGATAACGATTGACATTACATTTAAATTTTTGAAGATCAAAGGTAATAAAGCCACTAGGGCGCAAGAGGTTACTGAGTGTTAGAGAATATGAGAAAAACTACTATTAAGGAAAGAAGATAATGATTGACATTGCATTTAAATTTTTGAAGATCAAAATTGACTGAGAAGCAAGAAACTCACAGAGTGTTCCACAAGTGAAAAATGTGAGAAAAGAAACTGTTATCATAGAACTTATGGTTACATCTAGCAGCCATTTCAAATTTAAAAAATGATGAGACCATGCCACCAACACTGCACTTAAATTCATAAAGTCTCAGTATGATAGAGGAAAGTTAATCAGGAAAGTATTTATAAATAAAGGTACAGGGAGGCTACAATATAGTGGTGGGAAAGTGACTGAAGCCAAGATGCCATGTTAGTACCAATAACATTGCAGATTTTGGATTTTATCAAGAGTCTCTAAATATATAGCAAGAGAACTGGACCAGATGTAGCAACAATATTCATAGACTTGTAAATATATAAGATAGATTCTGGCAAGAAAAGTTGCCTAGCACAACACAGTGAAACAACTTTCTTAGCAAGTGACTCGATATAATCTTTCCATTTCATGTCAGTGGAAAATGTTTACCTGAGAAGATGCAATGAGTCAATGAGGTCAGCATCCTAAAAAGGGTTCTCTCAGATGATTAAAAGAAATCAGTTTTGTTTTAGAATTAAGAAGCCATTGCTTGCCCCATTTAACAACAGATTGTAGATCATTTTCTAGAGCAATTGCCAATTTAACCCTATCAAGCTGATCAGACTTACTATTAAGTAAATGGTGACTATTATCTCTCAATTGAGGTCGGTATAACTTTAAAAAAAAGTCTTCTCCAGTTAGTTTCCTTCTCTTAGGCTAGACAGATGTTTACACCCACTATTTAACAAGTTTACCTTTATTAAATGCTGTGTCCCTTCAGGCTGTACGTGATCATGGTACTCCACAGCTTCCTTTTCTTTATTATCTTTGAATTGCCATGCTTTTTTTGAAAAGATATTGAAGTGGTTTCTCCTTATCCATAAAAAGGAAAACTGAATTCCTAAGATTGATTACAACCCAGGGCTATAGAGGGCCCATGGGAGTACTTTCCCATTGCCTCCTCCACAGTCTACCCTGCTATTCAATACTTAGTTATGTCTCTTTTCTCGACAATTTTTTTTTTTTTTTTTTTTTTTTTTAAATCAACCTTGAGTGACTTTGTAATTTTCTCCAGACCTCACACAGCTCTGAATAAGAAATTGGAGTGCCAATTTTGAATTCATTACATTCACTTATATACAAATACCCATAGGAAAGGTATGAATCCATTTCTTTTTCCCCTCCCCCAACTATGGCTTAAATAGCAAGACAGATTGGGTCCTATGGACCTAGTTGGTAACCTACTGCAGAAAATCTTCTGTTTAGTTGGTCATAAATGGAAAAAGACACTATCGCCTAAGCATTTATCATATTTAATGCACAGGATTAAAATAAAGCCTAATTCATAAATTATGTACTATAAAATAAAGCCTAATTCATAAATTATGTACTATAACTGATAACAAAATAGTACAACTTTTATTACACTCAATTGTTATAATTGTGTGGTAAACAGATATTTTACCAACCTCAGGATATGATCCTACCCTGTCCTGAAACCTTTCCCCTTAAAGAAAGCATTTTATGACTTATGGTGGCTGTGCAATTCAGAATTGCCAATGTCTTGCACTCTGCTGTTGACTGTGGATATGGAAAACAACCGTATATGTTTGAATGAAAAATTTTACATTAAAAAAAAAAAAAAAAAAATTACCTCATGAAACTGTATTCCACTTAGTTTGTTTATGTTTTTCTTGTGATTTCAGGGATGTTGTTGTGGAAGAAGGGGCTCCATCAATGGGAGCAAAAAGTTTATGCATCCCTTTCAAGCAACCAGAAGAGTTGAAACCCGACACTCGTTGTGTCCATCCGGATTGCAAAAACAAAGCAAAATTCTTCACACTGTTTGGTCGCAGCTACTAAAAGCCGGAAAACAAAAGATATCGAAAAAAAAAACGCAAAGAAATAAAGTTTAAGAAATAAAAATATATATAAATCTCATTCAGTTTCCCCCCCCACACCACCAACCTCGTCACTTTTGCTTATATTAATTCGTTCATGTCCAAGGCTGACTCAGTGACAATTATTAGCTGAATTTTGACCTGTTATTAATTCAAGTGCCTTGACAGCAGAGGATACTTTCTTTTTTTTTTTTTTTTTTACTATTAAGCCACAGACTTATTGATGTACCTACATAAGTTATGCTAGATAGGAACAGGTTAAAATATTTGACAAACCTGGACGTTCATGCCCACAAAAAAAAGTGACAAAAAGACTTTTTTTCCCCTTGACACTGCTATTATTTTGTATTACCTTCACTCCTTCAGAAATGTATTTTGCTTTAAAAATTGATGATTAGTGTTTAATTTTTTTTATGGTTAGTTCTCAAAATAAAATGTCTAAATTTAGTTTCATAACATGTTTACTAATCATTGCTGAGGAGTGAAGGTAGTTAAAATAATAGTGGCCTCAAGGGAAAAGAGATAATAGTGGTCTTAAGGGTTTCTTTTTTTTTCCACAAATGTCCAAGTTTGCCAATTATGAATTGACAAAGCTTGGATCTCTTGAAAGTCTTCATGTTACAATGAAAACACATGCAGATAGTTTTATAAATTTGAATAATTCACTTTAAAGAAAGTTAACACCTTTCTTAAGTTTACATTCAACAGTTATAAAGAAAAACCATATTTGTTAGAGAGAGACTTGAGAAATTAAAATCTAAGCTCTATATATATAAAAAAATTCAATAAAATAAAATGGGAACATTCAAACATTAGTTTAATGAAAAAACAAATACCTGTAAAAAAAAAAAGAAAAAAATTAACTATAGAATATAGTCAGTTTGAAAATTTAATAAAAATGAAAGTCAACATTGGATTTGGGGGGGGGGGGGATATTATTTTTAGAAAAAAAAAAATCTTAGCTTCATATCATATGTCAGGAGGACGAGACATTTCCTTTTTAAATGACAATACATCCATCTAATTGGTGGTGGGGAGAGCCCTTTTTTCTTATTTCTTTATTTTTGAACAAATAAAAGAATTTATCATTGATATTTCACAAAGTTTACAGGTCTTCATTTGATAAATCATAAAAATAAAAAATGTTCAATCCTTTCATTTTGTATGTTGAGGGGCTTATGGCCACATCACATTGAAACACCAGTTCTTGTATGATCACCGAAGTTAAGCAACAACAAGCCTTGTCACTACCTAGATGGATGACCACTTGGGAATACCAGGATGTGTTGTATAATGATACTGACTGGAATTGAAATCAGTCTCTCTGATTTCCAATTCCAGTCAGGATCATTATACAACTCCCTCTTCTTCCCCAGCTATAGGTTAATAATAAGACTTGTATTACTAAATCACTATCTAAAAAGATATATATATATATGAAAATAAATAAATTCTTACAATCTAAAAATATTTTCTGGTTTTAAATAACCTGCAAAAAGGTTAACAAATCATCAAGTTATTCTTCATTTGAAGTAAAAAAAAAAAAAAATAATAATCTATCTTTTGTCACTTAAAGAAACACAGACTGTCTTTAAATTCCTTATGAAGCTTAGATTCAATCCATTATTTTTCTTTTCTAGAAATGTTGCTTTGCCTTCAAAAGCAAACCTGGAATTTTCTTCTTTACAGGCAAATTAAAGAAACCTGAAATCAGGACTAAACTGTAATATGAAAAATAACTTCTATAAGCCATGTCCCTTCAGGACACATCATTGAATTCTTGTATGATCACCGAAGTTGAGCCTAGCTTGGTCATACCAGCTTGGATAGGCAGATGGTGTAATGTCCGAAAATTGGAGAACAGTGTTCCAATTCCAGTTGGGTTTGTTGTATTCACTTATATGCAAAGATATGAATCCACCTCTTCTCCTCCCAGCCATGGGTTAATTAGTGAGACTTGTATCACTAAAAATATAATTTAAAAAAACAAAAAAAACAATAAAGTTGCATACAAAATATTTAGATTTCAGCATTTTCTGTAACATCTTTTCTGTTTAGTGGCATATCAACCTCTATGGGTTGATATGCTGCTAAAGAGAAAAAACCCACAAACCCTTCAAGATGTAGGTAATCATCTCACCCCAAGTAACGCAATAAATCCTCTACCACAAGGAGTTACTGAGTGTCAGAGAATGTGAGAAAAACAAAAAACAAAGCACTATTAAAGAGAGAGAACAATAAAAGAACAGGAATTAAGACGAGATGACGACTGACATTGATCTTCAAAAATTTAAATGCAAAGTCCACTGGGAAGTAAGAAACCGGAAGAGAGTTCCACAAGCGAGAAGTGTGACGGAAGAAACTGTTAGCATAGAACTTAGTGTTATATCTAGGTTTCATATCTTTTGAAAGACTCCACTTACCAAAAAGAAAGAAATGCATAGGCAGTTGCAAGTACAAAGTTTTGAAATGCAATGTATGAAGGTTTACTGGGAAACTTTTAAAAAAAAAAAAAAGTATTGTTGACAATAGCCAATGTCATCCTGAGTAACAATGACATGAGAAAGACATGGATGGTAAATGAAATTCTTGACCTGAAAACGGAGAAGCTACGGTAAGAAATAGTACAGAAACATTAGTGTAGGTTGTTTTTTTTTGGGGGGGGGTCACTTTTTTTAAGAAAATCAACATTGGTGTGAAAGCTGTGATAAGTGATGACACTAAAAGTTAGATTCATAGCTTTCACCAATTTTTGAGCATTTAATTTTAAAGATCCTCTGAAAAAATGTACAGAAATAATTAATTTCCTCAGTTTTTTGCTCACAAACTGACTTCAAATTTGACGATTCCAAGAATAAATTGAAATAAAGTTGATATCTTTTGTATTAAATACATTGAATGGAAAATATATTCAAAACAGAATCCCGATTATGAATCACCACAAGCAAAATATGCAATTTTTTAACTATTCAATAAGTAAAAAAAAATTGTAAAAGGCTAGTCAATGAATAAGGTTTGGTAGATCATAATTAATAAAAAAAAAAAAAAAAATAAAAGTTTACACAGGGTGTCCATAAAGTTCATGTGTCCACTTTAAAAAATTTATAACTTTATTTGTATTTGCGATAGAAATAAATTGTAAAAAAGAATTAGAAAAAAGTAAATCTATATTTATTTAGGTTTTATTGAAATTTTATTTAAGTTTCCACATGTCCTCCATCATTAGCAATACAAAGGGTAATACGATTTTGCAGTTCACGAAAAACATTTGCCAACTGATTTACAGTAATGCCTGAAATCACATTAGTTATTTTAGCTATACTTAAAACTAGGTACATTAAACTTTATTTCTATCGCAAATACAAATAAAGTTATAAATTTTTTAATGTACACACGAACTTTATGGACACCCTGTATAACAACAGTGATAGGCACAAATTATAAAAAAAAAATTTGCATTGTTTATTGAAAATTGCACTAAAACTACTGCATTGTATAACATTACATCATAATATAGCTAAATTGTTCAGTATAATTTCCCTTTGAAGTAAATGAAGGTCTTATTTGATGGCACAAGGATTTAGTAATAATGTGCTTGTGCCATGCATCTTGTCAATATAAAATTTGTAAAGCTTCCATAAATTATAAATTTTCTAAGACTGTGCTATAAGGCTTTCACTGATCACTGGAATTAAATTCCAGTACTACAATTTTGGAGCTAAACTTGTCTTCTCAAGAAACGGTAACTATTTGGAAAAAAAATATTTTGTGTTGTTATTTATCATGTGAAAACCCAACTTTGAAATTGAGTGCAATACCCCGGTTCCAAAATCAACCAGGCCTAGTGTACATGAGACAAAATCATCAAAGACAAATACAATTACCATAATTTCTCGAAAATAATACACACCTCCAACAAATGATCCAAAAATTAAGAAATATATCTATCCTTATGTATAATACACATCTTTAAATTTTGTCAAAAAAATAAAAATAATTACGAAGACATTTTGTCAACCTTGACATTGAGAATAAAATCAAAACTAAGCAGCTAAAATAATGTTGAAAATTACCATGCCATTTTCCCAACAAATTTAGTTTACTGCCAAAATGTCGTCAAAACGTGCGACTTATAGTGCAAATGTTAAACAAAAAGTAATAGAATTATTGAAAGAATAAGAAACTGAGCTGCAGCGAGAGAACATGAGTTGAATGAGGCTAACATACATTTATGGAGGAAGAATAAACTAAAAAAAAAAAGTATAAATCAAGTGCCAAAACTACAGGTAGAGGAGAAAAGCTCAGTATCCAGATATGGAACAAAGTTAAGTTGAATTTGTGAAAGATGATCAAGTGGATGTTTCATAAGTACTTTAGAAATAAGGATGAAGACAAAAGAACTTATGAAAACCATCTATCCTGGAAACACATTTAAAGCTTCAGCAAACTGGTGTTTTTTTTGTATGAAGAGGTTTGATATATCTATTAGGAGAACATCCATAGCCCAGTACTTGCCTGATGACTACGAAGATAAGCTTTTGAATTTTCAGTGTTTTGTTATTCAGCTAAGAAAAAAAAAAACATAACTATCCATTAGGCTGTATTAGAAATGCTGACCAAACATCCTTGACTTTTGATGTTACAAAATCTGGAATTCAAAGGGTTGAAGTCTGTTCCAATAAAAACAACTGGAAATGAGAATCGGTTCACAGTTATGATTGGTGCATATAGTGATGGTAAGAAGATGCACCCCTTACGTAATTTTTAAATGTAAAACTCTGCCAAAAAATGTTGAGTGCCCAGTCGATAGTAAAATGTTATGAAAAAGGGTGGATGGATGTTAACTTGATATCCTCTTTTCTTTGAAATTGGCCTTTTTAGATTACTGATAGATATAAATTTATTGACAAAAAATATCAATTATTGTTGGATTTAAAATGAAATTGGGATAATATCTATTATGTATTTATTATTATAAATCAATAACGAAAAAAAATATTTTTGTTTGAACCTATTTTTAAAATGCAATCCTTCTAACACCTGTAATTTACTGAAAAAATAAATGGTTTTATTTTCGAGAAATTATGGTAAGTAAAGAGGGAATGGTTGTGCAGAAATTTTGCAGGGATTGAAAAACTGAATACAGATGCAAAAAGATCAAATAAATTTAAAAAAACAAACGAGAAAAGCGAAAAATATTGCAGCAGTGGAATGGATAGGAAAGCTTTTCCATTGCAAAAGAAAAAGGACATTGACAATAGGTTAAAAAAATATATAAAAGCATGCAAGAACTTGGGATACTAAAATATGAACATCAATGGCCAAGAAGAGTTAGCAGCATTTTGTGCCACTGTAATCACCACTCCTCTATGTTGTAATTGTAGTTCATGGTGACACTTAAAGCAAAATAGTGCAATGACTTGCTGGTTCCTTTTGCACCGGGGATGTTGAGATTTACCTCGTTCCTCGATCTGGTATGCTGTTGACTTATGAGGCACAGCTCCTATGCCCATGCTGACACCGGACAGATGGCCACTTGGTAAAAAGGTGGACTAGGGAGAGGCATTCCCCTTCACCAAGTTGGCAAGGTGATGCTGCTGACCAGGGTGTGGCTGTCACAGTGCCTGTGTGACTTCTTGGAGTAATGCGTGAGAGTTGAATGTAGGCCATAGACCAATACAGTTCCACATACCAATTCACCGATGGAAGGCAGCGTTGACCACTTCACTTCAAAGTTACTACACCCCAAGAACAAAATACTAAATCAAATTGTCAGATGCTGACTCCTGAAAATGACTTCCTGAAGTAATAAAATATAAAATAGTGGTGAAATACTGGAAGATATAAATTCTCTTACCAAGGCATTATTGCGTTTTTCTTTTAAATCAGTATTGTTGACTGATGATTTGAACAAGTGTGATGAAAAGTAACAAAAATTAAGATGAAAGAAAAATATTGTTAATGAACTTTTATGTAATTTTCTTTTTTTTTTTTTAGGAGAAAAAGCATGTTTTAACACAGGCCTGCGCAAAATACGGCCCATGAGGTGTTTTCAAAACAGTAAATCTTTTTAAGTGTTCATCAGAATGAATTCAGCAACTGATTTACTTAGTCAATATTTCAGTCTTTGTATCTAACCCCTTGAAGTCTATATATATATATATAAATTCTCATCCCCTCTCACTATGTATCCGTTTCTATCTCACTATTTCACATTGAAAAATTGTATTCATTGGTTTCATTCAGACTAGAATCATATGAAATTCAGGTTTGCAATACTATAGGGATGTGAAGAAACTCCTGCTGCATCTGATAAAAACGGGTAGGAAAGGGATACAAAGAGACAGTATTTTTTTTTTATATAAATTGTTTCACTCCAAGCAAGGTGATAATGCTAGTAAAACACAGGAAGCAAAAGAGAATGAAAAAACTGAGAATGGGGAGGATTGAGGAAAGGACAAAAGATCGCGATTGACATTGCATTTAAATTTTTGAAGATTGTAGTTATCAGGGAAGCAACAAAATCAGAAGGGAGTTCCACAGATGAGAAGTGTGAGAAAAGAAAGTGTAGTAGTGGAAGTTGCATCTAGCTACTTCAACAGTAAAATGGTGAGACCTAGTTGCCAATCTAGTAGAATGCTTCAATTCATGTAGTTGGAGCACTAAGAGAAAAAAAACTTGTCAAAACAGTTGCCATGAAAATAGTTGTTGAAAAGACAGATTGAAGCTAAACCATGTCGATGAGAGAGTGACTGAAGATGAAATGCCTGGTCAGGATTGATTACATTACAGACTCTTCTTTGGATTTTATCAAGAAACTAGAGATGTACAAGAGGAGCACCAGACCACATATGGCAGCAGTATCCAATGCATGGACGAATGGTACGGCTTTATAAATGTGCAAGATGGATTCTGACAAGAAAAACTGTGAAGTGAGTTTCCTTGCAGTAGACATAGGAATTGATTCAATATAGTTGCTCTATTACTCTGCTCCCCATGTCTGTGAAGCCAGGGGAGGGTTATGTGAGAAAATCCAACTTCATATTTTGATATCTGTCTATATTTCTGAGATGAGGTATTATGTACATTATTTAATAACAACAAAAGTTGTAATATGAGCTCTGGTAAAAACATGTAATGATAACAACAAAAAAAATTGCACTGGTAAAAATGGTTACTGAAGACATTAGGTTTATAATAGCCAGAAATTCATACATTTCAAGGACACATGGCACAGTGGATAAAGGTGTTGGTTAGATCCAGTGACAGGACCCAAAGAGTGCGAGTTCAATACCTGGTTAAGGCAGTGGAGAACTTGGAGAGGGGAATTAACAGGAGATAACTGATAACTGACATCCATTAGACATGGCATGTGGAACTAGAACAGACTACCCCAGTGTGCGAAATAAAGGGTTTAGTTTGACATTCCAACCACCTGAAGAAGGGTGGAGCGTACAACAGCCTAAATGTTGTAATAAATATGGTGACAAAGATGAGGACAATAGTCCGAATAATGTAAATAGTGTACATAATACCTCATCTCCGAAATATAGACAGATATTAAAAACTAAAAATAAAAATTACCCAAAATTTTTTAAAAAGTCGATACCTGCTTAACTATTAGAAAAAACAATGTGCATGGTTGTAGGTTTATTATCAGTAATTACTTTTAAAAGTTTTATTCATGCGGTCTGAGGACAATTTTCTGCAAGTAATGTGTCCCTTTACTTTTTATTTTTTTTTTAATTGTGCTGGTTTATCTGTGATGCTATGGAGAGCCATGATCATGACTGCATTAAATACTCATAGCATTTAATGTTAAAATAATGGTTAGTTTGGTTTGTTTTATGTTATATCAATAGCTTATTTAATGCCAACAAAATTGGTAATATTTTTTTTTTCAAAAATCTATTGCCAATAATATTTTGTTCAAAAAAATGTATACGTGGTGATATTTTTTTCTTTCAAAAATGTATTGCCGGTAATAACAAAGTTCTAGTAATAATTTTTTTACAAAAAAAAAACGTAACTATTTGCCCATAGCTGGGGCCCTAACAGGTGCTACCACCTTGGGTCAGGGTGGACCTGGGAACACCAGCAATTAAGAGGTGGTTCCACGCTCCTCAAAACTTCCTGATCAGAGGCCTTGCTGTCAGACATAGTTTATCGTCTTACCCAGGACGCAAAAGAATGGTTAAGTGATATCAACCAGACTGTAATTGAATTGGTTAATCACCCATTACATATATGTTACATTCAAAGTGGGGATGGCTGAAGATTTGTACCAATTGTAGGCTTCATCCACCTAAGTTTCTGGCTGCCATTCAAATTGGCATAGCATAGGGATTTGTTAGAGTTGATCTTTGTTAGGACTGTCATAACCTGAGGACTTGCTGTATGCATGTGTGTATAAATATCTCCCAACTGTCATGAAAAGTATAAGAAAATTTCTAAAAATTGAAATTAACTTTGCAAGGAAGAGGAATCTCAAATAGAATTTTAATTTTTATGTGGAATGAAAAAAAATATCAGAACAAAATTTTAGATGTGAGTAAGATGGTGTTATAAAATAAAATAAGACATATCTCGGCTGATTTACAGGCAAATAAACTAACACACTCAAGAGCGAGAGTTGGATGTGAATGGGACAAAGCCCTGTCACAAAATGACCATTATCTTCGTTTACAAATGTTCCCGACACACGAGTTCCGGTCGAAAAATAAAATAATATTTAAAGTGTTCTATTTTTCGTCCAATAAAAATGCTTCCCTCCTAATTGTACGCGCTTCATTTTTCGAGCATGTTAAGCCATAAAAAAATACCACAAAAGGGGTCACACGGAAGTACAACAGGCAGTCAACAGGTGGCCAGAGAAGAGACCTGTCATGGTCAGGCCGAGCGGTCAGCAGCTGTCAGCAAGGGAGCGCCAGTGTCAACATGTGTGAACTACTATGAGAGATCGACCTAGATCCGAAGCCGGCTTATGAACTATACCACAAGGTAGCTGTCCCAAACCCTCACTTCCTGTTGAAATAAATCTCGTAAATCTATTTCTGCTGTTGTCGTATTTCCTTCTTGCAACCATACGCTTGTCTATAACAATGGCAATCTCACTGAAATTAATGAAGTTAAACCAAGAATCTTCTGAGTTAAGGAGAGTCAATTTCATCTGAGGCTCTGGAGATGTGATCAAGTCAATCCAATATTGTATTAGATAATCAAATGTCTTCTTTGTATACTTGCTGCAGCTGGTATTATGTTTAAGCCAACCTGTTCTTCTATCCTTGTCAAGTGTCTTTCATAAGAGGGAAAAGGAGACATTTTTTTTTTTTGCTTTCTGGGTCTTTCTTCATTGAAAAAAAGTTTTTTTTTTTTTTTTTGATTTCCAGCAGACGTAATCTGAAGAGATTCAGTTGAATTGTTTTACAGTAGCAAATTTAGAAAGAGATTCAGTTGGCGATGATAATGGACCTTCTCATGGTTCAGTGAATTAATTAAGAACTGTCATGAGAGGAAAAAATGGTCACTTAACTATCATCCATGTCACATGGAAAAAAAGACACATGGTGGAGTAATTGGCAAGAAGTATTTATACAAAAGTGAAATTAAAATGAAATACTAACCAAAAAATAAACAATAATAATAAAATTCAAGATAATATTACTACTAATACTACTAATGTAATAAAAAGCAAGTGAAATTAAGATGAAAGAAATCCCAGTCAAAAATGAATAATGGCTGACAATGTTTCATCTAATAATAATAAAATTCAAGATAATATTACTACTAATACTACTAATGTAATAAAAAGCAAGTGAAATTAAGATGAAAGAAATCCCATTCAAAAAATGAATAATGGCTGACAATGCTTCATCTAATAATAATAAAATTCAAGAAATATTACTACTAATACTACTAATGTAATAAAAACCAAATGAAATTAAGATGAAAAAAAGGTTGTCCAAAATCAATAATGGCTGACAATGCTTGATCTAATAATAATTAAATTTAAGATAATATTACTACTAATACTACTAATGTAATAAAAAGCAAGTGAAATTAAGATGAAAGATCCCAGTCAAAAATGAATAATGGCTGACAATGCTTCATCTAATAATAATAATAAAATTCAAGATCTTTTTCAGTATTTTGTCTTTTTGGTTCTGCAACCCATTTTTGTTGGAATGGATCAAATAATTTAAAGAAACCTTGTTTTTTTTTCATGCTATTATATACCAAATATTCTGAATAAACAGGTTCCTGCTATTAAACAGAAATATTTTTTATACTTTTGCTATTTCAGCAAACATACCATCAAGCTCCACTAAATTATCTTGTAATTTTTCTGCGGTGACACATGAAAGGAGTTTGTCATGGCATAGCAGTTAATGGTTTGGGAGACAGGTTAAGTTAGTTGATTTAATGACATGTCAACACTTGCAGGGTCATTCAATGTTGAAGTCAATCTTTCTTTCTTTTCATTTTTTTTTTTTTTTCCACTTCTCTTAATCCAGAACTAAACATCTAAGTCTTATGCAACAAAAAACATATCAGCCTTTTTAACTCAACATTATGAACATTTCAGTCAAAATTTGTGGGATGAGGATTTATCATTATTTATATTTGGACTAATATCCTCATCTTTATCACATTTCAGTCATTATTTGGCCTTCTTCACATGTCTATTGACCTAGATAACATTCAGGAAATTTTGAATTGATCCCTTTACCTAATATCCTCATCATCCTCAGAATTGGAGCTTGGCATCTCAAGTTACAATTCCAGTTAGGTTCTTTATATTCATTTACATGAAAATACCCTTGAGACAGGTATGAAATCACTTCTCCTCCTCCTAGCTATTGGTTAATTAGTAGAACTTGTATCAGTAAATTATTATTATTATTTCCAAAAGTGTCTTACAGTCTAAAAATATTTTCTGGCTTTAAATAACCTGCAAAGGGTTGATAAGCCGTAAAACACAAATCATACAATTAACCAATAATTGCCTTTAAAGCCCACTGTAGAATAAAAGTGTCTTATCGAGTGATGTTGTTGAACATAGAATAAAAGCCTTTATTCTACATTCAACATCATCACTTAATAAGACACCAGGTGTTGAAACAAAATGGCTATTTTTGTAGTGATTTTATAACATATATATCTTAAAATTTTCGAATAAATAATTATATTTGCTCTACTCTGTATTGAGCATTCTTTTAAGAAAAGTAATTTTTGATTATTGGAATTTATTCCATATACACCAATCCTATACTTGGATATATATGTATATATATATATATATATATATTATGAAATGGACTAAGGTTAACCCTAACCCCAGGCCTGCAATTAATACTGTTTATTGTAAACAGAGCATTTACTTAAATAATTGTATCTATAAAAATAACATATAAACAGAAAATTTTATATATAAGTTGTATCCCAAAAAATAACGTATAAACAGAAAATATATTAATGTATATTTGGGCAGCAACCTTTTTTTCATTAAATATGGCAGACAAAGAAGATTTAATTCATTTTTTAAATAGCTAAAGAAGTGGGCAAAAGCGATTGGGATAATGAAAATTATAGAAAATTTCTTTACTCCCACAAAACAAAAAAAAATATATATATATATATATATATATATATATATATATATATAGGGTTTAACATAAAATATAGACAATACAAAACATAAACTGCAATAATGATGATAATAATAATAATAATAATAGTAGTAGTAGTAGTAACTTTATGCATATACGCTTATTGTTTCTGTAACTGATGATTTCATGCTGCTATACAATCTTCATCTCTACCTGAAGATTGTGCAACATAAAACTTAATCACAAAAAAAAAAAAAGAAAAAAAAGAAAAATAGAGGTACTTGCATGAATAAAATAAATTTGTGTTTCGACTAAGGCTGCTTACATTTCATACTAATGTGCTTGGGCAAGTCATGAACCAACTTCTTCCTTCAGCTACATGTAAACAGCAGAACAGCGGCAGCTTTTTCCTATCTGCAAAACAGTTTATCTAAGGGAAGATAACTCTGACAGATGAAAAACATAAAGTTTAACAGTTGCAGTGACTAGTTTGAAGCCAGGTTAAGAAATGAGAAGAGGTGGGCATTGGGCCAGTTCTTTGGTCTCATAAATGCTACAATTGATAGAAAAACAATAGATCTCCAGTGAACAAATCCTTTACTGTCAGAAATTAAGATAAACCACTTAACCAATATGCCTTGTCATACGACAGTGTTTCTACTTTTTGTAATAATAATTATGCTTATAATAATAATAAAAAAATTAAGCAAAATTGCATGAATACAGGATTTATTCCCTCCAAAAAGAAACTACTAATTTTGCTACTCAAAAATTGTTTCACTGTGTTGTGCTAGACAATTATTCTTGCCAGAATTTATCTTGCACCTTTATAAATCTACCATTTGTCCGTGCATAAAACATTGTAGCCACATCTGGTCTGGTGCAGCTGATATATTAGGTTGGTGCAAAAATAATGTCGTTTTCTCACATATGTTACTTTTATATGATTTCTGAATTAATTCATTGATATATATATATAGCCATGTTATATATCATTTTGAAGCGCGTTTTTCGCTCTATCGAATCATGTTATTTGTTACCATTCTCAATCTCTTCATTCATTTTTTTGCAGGCTTTTCGACAGCATGGATAAAATTCAAATCCGCACGATTTTCAGTTCAAACTAGGCCGAAAAGCTGCCAAGACAGCTCATGATATCAATGATGCGTTTGGCCCAGGAACCACTAACGAACGTGTGGCACAACGGTGGTTCAAGAAATTTCGCAATGGTGACGAGAGCCTAGAAAATGAAGATGGTCCCGGCCGGCCAACTGCAGTTGATAACGAACATTTGAAAGCCTTAATTGAAGCCGATCCTCGCAAAACCACACGAGAAGTTGCTGTTGAACTCGAGGTCGACCACTCAACAGTCGTTCGCCATTTAAAGCAAATAGGGAAGTCAAAAAAGTTGGATAAATGGGTGCCGCATGAATTGAACGATAATCAAAAAAATCGTCGTTTTGAGGTGTCTTCTACGCAACAAAAATGACTAATTTCTCGAGCGGATTGTGACGTGTGATTAGAAGTGGATCCTCTACAACAACCGGCGACGTTCGACACAGTGGTTGGATGCCGGAGAAGCTCCACAACACTTCCCGTCGCGAATAGCACCAAAAAAGAAAGGTTATGGTGACTGTTTGGTGGTCTGCAGCCGGTCTCGACACGGGCGGAGAAGTACTGCCGACAAATTGACGAAAATGCACCAGAAGCTCCAACGTATGTGCCTGAGATTGGTCAATATGAATGGACCAATTCTCCATGACAAAACTTGCCCGCGCATGTTGCTCAACTGACCCTGCAGAAGCTGAACGAATTAGGCTATAAGACTCTGTCTCATCCGTCTATATTCACCGGACCTCTCACCCACCGATTAGCACTTTTTCAAGCATCTCGACAACTTCCCGCGCGCGAAAAAGCTTCAAAGGCGAGATGATGCCAATTGGCCTTCAATGACTTCATCGCTTCCAGAACTCCAGATTTCTATGCTAATGGGATAAATAAACTTGTTTCTTGTTGGCAAAAATGTGTCGATTGTAATGGTTTTTATTTCGATTAATAAAGTTTATTATGAAAGGAGTTATGATCTTTTGAAGTTGAACGTCAAAAAACGACATTATTTTTGCACCAACCTAATATATCTAGAGATTCTTGACTAAAGCCAAAGAATATTATTATCAGCCATTTTTTTTTTTTTTAATAATGTTCCCACAATACGAGGCCCAAAAGACCCCCAAGGTAGAGCGCTACTGTGTGTGGAGTTTTATTAGTATAAAAAAGGACAAGTGTTAGGAGCATAGAGTTGAAGTAGAGTTTAGAAGGAATCTGAAACAGGAAACAAGAGATAAACCTCTACTCTTGTTTAAAAGACCGAGATGGAGTGTAAACTGGACAATAGGCGAACCTATCTACTATTGTTTATCTGGCATTTCAGCTTCAATCATTTTCCCGCCACAATAATGTAATTTCCTGTGCCTTTTCTATAAAATCTATTGTGGTAATTGTTCTGATGAACTTTCCTCTTTGGTAGCTAGACTTCAGGAATTTATACATAGTATGAGATCGGTCTCATTATTTTACTGCTGAAATTGCTACATGTAATCGTTAAGTTCTATGCTAACAGTTTCTTCTCTATTGTGGAATTCTATTCTGGTTTCTTTCTTCTTGCTTTTCAGTCAACTATAATCTTCAAAAATCTAAATGCAACCTCAATCGTCATCTTCTGCCTTTTTGAATTTGGTTCTTTTGTCCTCTCTTCTCTGTTTCCATTTCTCAGTTTCTTTCCTTCACACTCTTGCTTAGGATGAATTGATACCTCCGCCCACCACAAATAAAAAAAAACCCTGAAACAAGTGTAGAATCATGCCAGGAAAATACCAGAGGTCTGAATCAAATTTAACATCTATCAGGAGCTTTTAACCTAAGAGGAGTTGATCTGTGGTGACCCCAATATGTACTGTATATGGTAGAGTAATTGATGGCAGCTCAGATTGAGGAATCAGAGAGCCGAGTTCAAATTCCAGTCAAATTCATTACATTCACTTACATGCTTAAACCCTTGGGAGAGGTATGAAGCCAACTCTTCTCCTTACAGCTATGGATAAATAGGACAGAGTTCTATAGCCTTGGGTGGCAACCAGCCCAAGACAGAAAGAAATGGCAACCTACTGCTGGAAAATATTCTGCCTAGTCAATCATGGCTCAAAAGAGACATGTTTGCCCAAGCATAAATCATGTATGGCACTTAAATGACTGACTGATCAGAACATGAAAAGACTTAGGTGCCTAGAAGGTAACCACAAAGCTGACAATATTCAACAACATAAATAGAATGTTAACTCAGCTGAAGTTGGGTGGTACACACAGAAGACGACCAGGTAAAAGAGAAGCTATTACAAATGTTTGATTCATGAAGGGCAAGGTAGAGTTTCTCACATCCTTGCAAAAAGGAAGATTGAATGTTCGAAGAAAGGTCCAAAACCACATACCCTTGATTCAGTGACATTAATTTGACAGATCCTAGAAGTGAATGAACGATTATTTTAAACATGAAAAATTTAGTTTGTCATTCTTATTGGATGTTACAAGAATAATATTGAAAAAAAAAAAAAAAAAACTAAACAAACATTAAAAAAGTATATTGATCAAGCAATTTATTTTGTTGCAAATTTTCTCTCTCAAGTTGATTACAAAAACAAATATGGCTGATGTATTTATTTTTATTTATTTATTAATATTATTCTTTTTTTTTTTTCTTTTTTTTTTTTGCTATCTTTTATAGAGACTGTCAATTTCAGTTGATGGCTAGCAACAATCCTGAAAAATATAAGAAATAATATCCACCCAGTGGACACTCGATGATCCGATAGAGAATATTATCGGTATTCTTTGTCATTATCACAAAATACTAAAGACGCAAAAGGAATGCCAGATGACTACAATTATAACAAAGACTTCATTTTATGCCAAGGATTCTTACAAGACTTATTCTTTAGAATAAGGTGGCAATAATAATAATAATATTACAGTTAAGAGAAGAGCATGATATAAGAAAAAAAAAAACAGTTTTTTCCTTATTTATCTATTCTTATATCTAACTCTTAGTTGCTGAAAAATATTGGTGGAGTTATGTCAATCATTTTGTTTGTTATTGTAGTAGCATACCTACACCTACAGACGATAATGAGTATGTTCCCATTGACATAAATACAGTAGTAAATTCTGTATGTTGTTCTGTTGTAGGAGATTCATTGTGGAATTTACTTGACTCACTTCTAGCAGTTGACTGCTAATTCTAAGCGCCCCTGGCAAATCTTATATGTGTTGTTCATGTCCTAAGTATTATTGTTCATTACCAACCTTTGTTTGATTATTTTATTCAGTAACATTCCCTAGGTTACAACAATTATTATTATTAATAATAATAATAAACAAGATGATTGGCATAACTCTTCCAATAATTTTCAACGCTTAGAGAAGAGTGCAACTTAAGAAAAGAAAGTGTTTGACAATGTTCAACAATGTCTTTAAAATTGCATATAAGTATATATGTATATATATATATATATATATATATATATATATATACATACATACACACACACACACACACGCTTGTTGAAATATTGTTGAACATTGTCAAACACGTTTTCTTAAATCACACTTCTTTATGTATGGTTATTATTAATATTATCAAATAATATTAATAAACAAAATGATTGACGCAATTCTTTCAATAATTTTCAATGCGAGAAGAAGAGTGCAATTTAAGAAAAAGAAAAAAGTGTTTGACAATGTTCAGTGTGTCTTCTTCAAAATTATATATATATATATATATATATATATATATATATATATATATATATATATATATACACACATACATATTATACTTGTGTAAAATATATACATGTTGAAATAGTTAAACATTGTCAAACTTCTTTTAAATCACACTTCTTTAAGTATTATTAATAATAATATTAATATTATTATCAAATAATAATAATAATAATATTATTATTAATAATATTACTAATAAATAATAATAAACAAAATGATTGACGTAACTCTTTAATAATTAATAATAATATTATTATGAAGTTTAAAAAAAAATATATATATATATATATATATATATATATATATATATATGGGTTTTGGAGACGTATATATCTATGACAGTTTAAACATATCTGTCTCTCACAAACTCACCATAATAATAATATTAACAATAATAATAAATGTGTAAACAACAGAAATTAAAAGGAAAAAATAATATTAACAATCTTAATAAGAATATTAACTACACCTAGAGAAGAGTGCCATTTAAGAAAAGATACAGTGTTTAACAATGTATGTTTTTTCCTTAAATCACACTTCTCTAAGTGTTTCAAAAAATTGGATGAATTACGTCAATCATAATAAATTATTAGGATTATGACATGGGGAGAGAAAAAAAAAACAAAAAAAAACAAAGATATCGGTCCCAAATTGTTAAACATCTTTCAGAAAAAAAATCTTTTGACAATATCAGTCTTTTTGAGATTGTAGAATTTACACACCCATAGACACACACCCTGTCTCTCTCTCTCTCACATACACACCTTTTAATAACAGCAAGCAAAAAACAAACAAAAAAAACTGACAATCATCTTGACGGTTGCAAACATCCCTAATTTCTTATTGAAGAGTCAACTATTACTTTTACCAACTTTTTACAAAGCTGACTGGTGAGAATATATTTTGGGATGCACCGACATGGGTATCCAATTATTGCATACTGAATTATTGGGTTTGACTACTGTTTCCCTGGGTACACGTTCATGGAGGAAGATGACTTGAATAAAATCATCAACTAAATGGAATTGATAAACACATGTAGAGTGCTGTGAATTTGTGTTGGAAAAGACTGAACAAAGAAAAAAACCTAAAAATAACAACTAATAATTTCAATAACATAACCTCAGAGCTAGATTTGTCTTCAATAAGCAATTGTATTCAACTTAATTACAACAATAGATAGAGTAGTAACATCATTCGTTTATGGCAAACTGACTGTTCAACAAGGTCTGAGGTGTACTTGTCAAAATATTTTGATGAGATTGCTTCACTCTTTTAGTCAATTAGGCTTGTTCCATATATTTCTTTCAAGTCGTCATTTGTCTCCTGGTAAACAGTAGTCAAACCAATTATTGTCCCCAAATTCCTAGACTTTATCAAATGTCTCAACCTGTTTAATTACACGAATTGTAAAGTGAATCTTAAAGAATTACCTGTGATGGAAACAAACTTCTTTTTCATTTTCTCTCATTAAGAAAAATAAATAAATAAAAAAAAAAAATTCTCATATTCTATGATCTGCAAGAACAAATGCTGACGTCTGAAAGACTTTCTCAAGACAAACATGGCTGCTGCCAGTATAGATATTTTCAAAGACAAAATTGAGTAATACACCTATCAAAAAAAAAAAAAATAGAAATTAGAAAAATATCAGTGCAATATGCTTGTAAAAAAAAAAAAAAAAAAATTTAATTATTTTATGATTTGGTGTTTTAAACTCTTTGGAGAATGTTATGTTCTTCATGTCAGTCTTTTGAAAAAGTTGAAAAATATTAAACCAAACATTTTTTTTTAATAAAGTTGAAAAAAAATGGTCAAAAACTCAAAATGAAAAATACGGAAGATTTTCTTTCTGAAAATTGTTTTTGATAATGTGATTATTTTTTTTTTTAATATAAAAAGGAAGAGAAAACAAAAATGAAAATTGTAAAAAAGAAGAAGAAAAAACGAAAAATATGAAAAAAAGAAAATAAATAATGTCCAAATGTTGTGGAGTGTGGTGGGATAAATAAAATTGAAAAATATAAAATCCCCCCAAAAATAAAGATAATTAAGATTGTGTGTGTGTATGTTAGAGGGCAGGGATTAAAATGAAAACACAAAATAATGTCCCTAACAAACAAA
This sequence comes from Acanthosepion pharaonis, assembly GCA_903632075.3. Taxonomy (NCBI): domain Eukaryota; kingdom Metazoa; phylum Mollusca; class Cephalopoda; order Sepiida; family Sepiidae; genus Acanthosepion; species Acanthosepion pharaonis. Next base: position 686,267 of record CAHIKZ030000931.1, on the reverse strand, counting down.
AATAATTTTTGGAAGAGAAGAGGTGGGATGTAAAAATAAAAAAAATAATGTTCCCCAAAGAAACAAAAATAGTTTCTGAAGTAAATGAGGGGAGAAAAAAAAATTTAAAATAAAAAAAAAGTTTAAAAATTTAGTAGTTTAAAAAAAAATTAAAAATAAAAGTAATTTTTTTAAAAAATGCAAATTAGCTGATTGCAAAAAAAAAAAAAAAAAAAAAAAAAAAAAAAAAGACAGACATATAGCAGAATAGCTAATTGAAAATATTTATAGCATTTGAATCTAATGGATTTTAGAAGTAACTGAATGAAGTGCATGAGTTCTGAACAGAGAATGTAAATGTCAAAATTCATTTGTCAAGGTTCTTGATGTCATTTCCAAACTCGATGAATGTCATTTTCAAGCCTCAAGAGCTACACCCGTCAAAACCAACATGCAATCTTTAGTATTTCATCAGCAGAACAGATTTGCTTTAGTTGGCAGTTTAAAAAGGAAAAAGGCAGAAACTAGAAAATTTGAATGATCAAAAAATGTCACAGTCTCAAAGCTCCTCTCACCTTCTTTCTTCTTTAAGAATCAATTGTCATGGCATGGAATTTCTTATTAAAAAGAATATGGGAAAGCTAGAAATGAAAGAACCTTTGATCACAAAGATCTATTAAAAGGGTTAATAGAGAAAGAAGAACTGATTTTGGCTAACTGGAGTGAGGAAAAAAAAAATAAATTTCTTATAAAATCAACACTTTAAATCAGTTAACTCTTACCGATAAGGTGAAGAAAAAAAAAAAAAAAAAGGAAAGAAATAATTTGTGTTTTTGGTTTAAATTTAAGTACTTACAAAAATACACAGGTTATTACTATTTCTGAATAGAAAGAAAAGAGAGGGTGCTGAAAAGTTCTCAGCTCAACCCCGCATCCCAAAATTCATATTCTGATGATTGGTCATTGAATTGCTTTTGAAAGTGTATTGAACTTTTTCACCCATGCATTTTGTACATATAAACCAATAATTATGTTTTTGGTGACAGGGGGTGCATGTGGGTATATTATACATATGTGTGTGTGTTTATGTGTATATGTGTGTGTGTGTGCATGCATGTGTATATGTGTGTGTGTGTGCATGCATGTGTATATGTGTGTGTGTATTAGTAATAAATAAAATTAAATGGTTACTTATTTTGCTGAAACTGCATCCACTCATGAATATAATTTAAGAAAAACTTACTAGAGACAAGATAAGTGACCATTTTAATTTACTTACTATTAATGTTCTATGTTTTGATATCAAGCACTACAATTACAAAGACTGCTCGCCTTAAAGACACTATCTTCCAGAAATACCTGGGTCAACTGTTTGTTTCCAGTGAAAATACAATGTTTGTTATTGTTTTATATAATTGGATTAAAAGTCACAAACAACAACAAAAACTGGTTACTAAAAGTAGACAAAACTTTTAACCCAGGTTTTACTTCTGTTCTGTCTAACTCTTGATATTGAGCATGTGCTTTATTAATAAATTGCCTGTTCATAATAATTCAAATATTCATTGAAGTCATTTATTATATATATAACCATAAATATTATATAGAGTGTGACAGTAATACCTTCCACATAATGGTAAAACATTAGATGTCTTCATCTAGTTAATGTCTTACCATTATGTGGGAGGTATTTCTGCCAAACCTTGTATTTAACAAATACATGTGTTTGAGTAGACATTTATTTTTATATCCCCACCCGAAAAAAATATCAAAACAAACACAACAGTGCTGATGATATCTATCAACCTGGACATTTAAAAGTCTTTAAAAAAAAAAAAAAAAAAAATTCTGCCTTTCGACAGTTAAGACTTTCAAATGCCCACACAGGTAGATATCAATCATTTGCACTGTTAGAAAAAAATACATAGCCAGAGATGTCTACTCAGACACATCTATCCACTATATATATATATATATATATATATATATATATACACAGACACGCACACAAATAAAAACATTAAAAAAAATAATCTGCTATAAAAGTCTCAGATGTTTGTAACCCATCATCCATATTTTCCATTTTTCATCCAAAAGAAACGCATCTACATCACAGAAATTTTGCATGTTAGATCCAACAGTATCTATCTTTTTTTTTTTACCCACTGATATCTCAAGAATTTGCTTCCAAACAGTTAACAACAATGACACACATGCTCCCTCGCTCTCTTTCTGTCATCAAAAACAGTAATTCAAGACATCAAGTTCACCAGGTGCTTTTGTTTTACCCAACCAAGATGAACAATCGCCTTAAATGTACACACACACACACACACACACACACAACAAAAAAAAAAACAAAAAAAAACAAAAATTAAATAAATAGTAGAAATCCTTAAATTTCAGTTTCTGCTGAATTTAACCTTGTCCGATTACTTTTATGAACTCGGAGATTTGAAGACACAGCGGTTAGAGAGGAGTCTTTATCTTTGCCCAAACAGGTCTGTGCTTCCTGATCGACCAACACTATGTCACGTTTGCATCGAAAACAAATGTAAGTCTTGCGTGGTTTGCGTGTTGGTTCTGGATGGGAGAGGACTTTTGCAATCAGAGTCATTGGGACAGTCTCTGTTGTTGTGGCATTTTTTGACTTGTCATTGTTGTGGACATCGGTCTGGTTGTTGATTGAGTACACCATGGCAGTTGGGGGAAAAGTTTGCATAGGAACACGAATTAATTTGGTTTCTTTTGAAGGGGGTGGCTCCTCCATGTTAATGATTTCTTCTCGGGTCATGTGGCATTTAACACGTTCTTGAAGGTCAGGGGGGAGCTGAAAAAACAAAAAAAACAGCACAAAAAGATTCAATCAGTGACTAGGATTTCTATAATTCTTTAGGTTTAACTATTTTATTTTTATGCCGATACAAAATTTCCATTATTTACATTGTTCGAACTGTTGTCCTCATCTTTTATTGCTATATTCACATTGTTTCGGCCATTGTACGTGCTGGTCTTCTTCAGGTGATTGGTATTTTGAACTGAACCCTTTATTTCGGTCACCAGGGTAGATTGTTTTTGTTCCATGTGCCATGCCTCTTCTGGATGTCTCAGTTATCTCCCTTTAACTCAACTCTTCAAGTTTTTTGCTCTCTACTGCAGGATCCAACCAACACTTATCCTCAAGGACACATGACCCAGTGAATAAAAGCGTTGGTTGGATCCACTGACTTGACCTGAAGAGTTGTGAGTTCAATACCTGGCTACTGCTGTGGTGAACAAAAACTTGGAGAGTTGAGTTACAAGAAGATAACTGAGATATCCAGAAGAGGCATGGCACATGGAACTAGAACAATCTACCTTCGTGGATGAAATAAAGGGTTCAGTTTGAAATTCCAACCACCTGAAGAAGGCCGGAGTGTACAATGGCCGAAACATTGTGAATATGGCAATAAAGATGAGGACAACAGTGTAAATGTAAATAATTACAATAACTCATCTCAGAAATATAGACACAAAATTTCTAGCATGATTGTTTTATTGCTTGTGTGTTTACTGTCCTCCTGAATACTCTTCTATTGTTCTCACTCCTTCATAATATTTCTGTTTTCTCATTCTTTTGCACCAGGTAACCCCTTGAGTCTTAGTGGCTTTACTACCTTACATGGGGTGAAATGTTCAAAAAACAAATTTAAATGCAATGTCAATCGTTATCTACTGTCCTCCTGATTACTCTTCCATTGTTCTCATTCCTTTGTAATGTTTCTGTTTTCTAATTCTTTCACACCCAA
>CAHIKZ030000931.1:557500-677500 GCA_903632075.3 Acanthosepion pharaonis | reverse complement strand
TATTTACTGGTGCATAAAAAAAAAAAAATCATTGACCTAAAATCAACAATACATAAATGGGGCATCAAAAAATAAATTTTGAAGGGGAAAAAAATCCCTAGAAAATGATAACATTCATATTTCTACTGATGAGTAACTGTCTATAAACCATTTTTATATCATTTATACAACGTTACTATTTAAATCGACTTAAACTTCTTGTTTATAGTCAGTAAAATAACTAATATATATATATATATATATATGTGTGTGTGTGTGTATCACCATGATCTCTTATTCTTTGTTTTTATAATAAAAATTCATCAATCTTTTAATCTGACATTTTTATTACTTAAAATATTATTTTTAGTGGTTACCCATATTTGAGTAGATACTCTGTTTATTTTAAACAACATTTCGTTTGTCTAATGGTCTGCATACCCAAGATAACTTACTAAAGAAAATATGATGTCTAGCAGGATTTGAACCTGTGTCCCTCTTTGCAGGAGAAACTACCATCTGATCCAGTGTGTTTTCACTGTTTGGCTATGAAGAGCAGTCACCATAAAGCAAGGTTTTATTTCGCCTTTGAAACACGCTGACTCATTACGTTTCCTTGATGATGACTGACAAGGCACTGCAATTAGGCTTTTTATTATATTTTCCTGGTGTTTGTACAAGGGATTTCTTTTTGGGAGCTAGAGTATGTAAGAACTGTCCAAATGATCTTTGGATCTGAATGCTTTCGGCCAATCTATTAGACATTATCATGGAATTTTTTTTCTTATACAGCAATAGAAATGTCTTAATTCCCTGAACACAGTCAGCACATTGTGGCCATGTTCATAACATTACTTAATAAAAGAAGAAACCAACTCAATAATATCATAATGAATAAGATGCAGTGTGAGAGTAATTATAGAGTAAACATGTTGTATAAAGGGAGACAAATCCTGATATAAAGAAAATTTAACAACAGCAATCCAAACAAAAGTGTTGATGCTAATTCAAATAATAACACATTTTAGATTGTCATACAAAATATATTCTTAACAAGTTTACTTATGCTATTAAAAAAAAAGAAAAAAAAAAGATGTCACTATTTAAGTGATTTTATAATTGCACTGTATACTTGTAAAATATTTGAAATCTATACTTTCTTTTTCATCTACATATAAAATTCTGTGACTTCCATTAATCTGTCCATCACACCCTCTAAAATAGCCATACTTGGACTGATCAAGACCAAATTTGGGGGGAGAAATAAGGGTATACAAAGTACAGTTGGCTTTACTAGGGTGAGTAGCTTAGTACAAGGAATTTTCATTCATTTTTTGGGAAAAATTAAAATTTTTTTTATTTAACATACAAAATACACCCAATATTTTAAAAACAATTTAATGATTAAGATAAGAAATACTTATTTAATGAAAATGTAATATTGTTTTTTGCATATCTTTTTATATATACAAGAATCCAGTTTCCAGTTTTCCTGCATTTGCAAGAACTATAAACAAATCACAGGGTCAAATGCTTCCAAAAGTTAGAATTTGGCTCCAGAAAGAAATGGCCATACCACCAGAAAAAGTTCACTATATAGAGATCAGCAAATCACCCATCTCTATAAAGTGGACTCTTCTGGTGATATCAAAAAGTGTTACACATAAAAATACACATTGTAGCAACACCACATCTTAGATATTTAGTTGATTTGGTTGAGTTTGTTTAGCGGCATATCAACACTTCTATGGGTTATTTAATGCCGAAATCTAAATATTTTGAACATAATTGTATGCCTTCAAATACAGATAAAATATATTCTTGGAAATTCTATGATAAATAGATATTGGTGGTAATCTTTTTTTATTTAAAAATGTATTGCTGGTATCTTTAGTATAAAAATGCATTTTTATACTTTTATAGGGTAGGATTTGGTCTTTTTTTGGAGGTGAGGTCACTATTTACCTATAGCTGGGACCCTAACAGGTGCTACTACCCCACGTCAGAGTGGACCTGGCAACAACAGCAATTAAGAAGTGGTTCCACACTCCACAAAACCTCCAATCTCTTGATCAGAGGTCTTGCTGCCAAATGTAGTTTATTGTCATACCCTGGATTATAGATATTCAGACATATTTTATTAATTTGTGAGCATTCTCAAAATCATAATTTTCTTGGCCAGAGAATTTGTTTGTTTTTCTTAATAATGATTACCAAGTGTGACATAAACTTGAAAGATGCTACAAAGATCACCTGTTACGGAACAACAATTGAAACAACAATAGTGAAAATGCTGGTCCAAATAAGTCATTGAATAAATAAATATATAAATAATATAAATATCAATTATACATATATAAATAATAATAAATAAATTATATATATAATATATTAAATATAAATATTATTTATATAAATAAATAAATAACCCCCACAACCATTTTTAATATTTTGTCCAATCAAAAGGCTAATCAGTAATAATTCAGGAAAATACAGGAATCTCTCTATTAGTTTGGCTAATGTGTACGTCAATAACTATAAAAAAAAAAATCAGTCTTCAATTATTGTGATTAAACTGAAGAATGTTTTACCATACTAATCGAGTATTATGTATGCACTAAATGAATTTTGGTACATAAAAATTTTAGCATGCTAATCAAAAACACATTAATTGAATGAACTTTAATTGAGGGATGCTTGTATTCTCTAGAATTTCAGCATTCAGATCAAGAGGGAGATCCTGATAAATCGAATAAAACTAATTGAGAAAACAAGTCTTCCAATAGATGTTTCAGCCCCAGCCAACAAAAACACATATTTGAAAATGTTTGAGAAACTAAATCCAGGGGAATTGAGATAGGAATCAGTAGAATGTAATTTTCAGATATATATATATATATATATATATATATATATATATATATATATATATATAACAAATATCCCACATCTATCCACAATGTGGATTAAATTCCTGGTAGCCCTAAAATATGTGAATTGCAAAAAAAAAAAAAAAAAAAAAAATCATAGTTATGAGTACTTTTCCCATCTTGTGCAGATTCCTCTCTGCTTACAGTGAAGACGATTACATTTTGTTTTTTTTTTCTGATTGCAGGGGACCTCATCTGTATGTATCTTGATACAAAAACTTGTTGAGACTTAGGGGAAACATGTCCTATACAATTGAAAGCAAAAAAATAATGATAATAATAACTAGCCAAATCTCATCTAGCAAACATTTCTTTCAAGAATAATTTAGCAGATGATGTTATTTAATTTATTGTAATTGGATTTTTGGTGATTGCCTTACTGAGTTTCTGTCATTCGATACTTTGTGTCTGAAAAATGGTGCTTTTATAGTGGGGGCCCCCTCCCCATTGATTCTTGCCATTTTGGCTCAGATCAAGATATAGTATATTCTTATCAGCTTAATTTGATTCTCTCCTCTTCTATCTTCCTTTCTTTCTCTCACTGAAACCAAGTAGTGTCTATTCCCTGCCTTTCTATGCGATGAAACTTGAATAGTCCATTACTCGCACAGTATTGGCAGGGCGTAATGGTCGTGTGAACTAATGACGGGAGGGACAAGCACAATTATGATAGGATGATAATAATAATAATAAATAAACAAATTACTTACATTTTCTTCTTCTAACTCACATATGGTGACTCGAGTGTCCACCAACTTGGATGTTGCGGCAGCATAATCTTTTTGTATTGTAGTTTTTTCGGCTTCAAATTTATTTACCTACAAAAGTTGCAAGTTTTACAATATCATCTTATCTCAGAGAAAAAAATTCCAGATCCAGACACTCAATTACACTGCCACTGAATAACAAAAAAAAAGCTCATTCATATGCACTATAGTTCAAAAGTTTGAAGCCACCCTCAGTATTAGCATGTGATGAACTTGACAGAAGATTAAAAAGAAAAAAATAAGAAAAAAAATGAAAAATTGCTCTTAGAGTCATTGAAAAAAAAAAAAAAAAAAAATGAAATCAATTATAAAACTTATACTTTGAGAAACCTTTGCAATGAATGCTAAACATTTGTGCTGCAGTAATCAAGGCTAAAGGAGGATATTTTGACAAGAGCAAAATTTAATCATAAAATTTTCTTTTTTCTTTTTGCCATAAGAAAATTTCTATTAAAAAATCATGTCTCACTTATTTTTAACCATTTATAATAATTTTCTCTTATTTAAGGTACAAAACAACTACTTTTGGGACCAATTTAAAAAATTACCAAGAGTGGTTTCAAATTTTTGAACTGTAGTGTATATGTGTATAAATTGGGTATAGAACCCAGGCAAAATTTCATAAATTTGACAAAGTGGAAAACTGTTTTACTGACTTGATTACATGTTTCGACGTCATTAGGTAGGCTTCCTCAGATCAGAATGAAAGAAATCTGTTTCTTTAATATTAAATTGTTAATACTTTTTTCTGCTAAGCTGGCATTACTCAGTCAGGATGAAAGAACAAAATTGTGTGACTTTTGTAAAAAAGCCGTTTTTTAAAATTTATGCTGTTTTCTTTTCAATTTTTCTTGTTTTATCGAAACTGACTTGATTATGCTTTTCATCCTCTGATGGGCTTTATCAAGGCAAATATAAAGATTTTATTTTGAAACAAGTTTTTATAAACAGAAGTAAAAATATAGTTATTTTTTCAAGATTTTAAAATTTAAGAACATTTTATGAAATGAACAAAGTCCGACAATTATTTAAGACATTTTTATGTTTATACATTCTTTTTATAGATACAAATATTTAAGTAAATGCTCTGTTTATCTATAAAAAGAATGTATAAACATAAAACTGTCTTAAAATAATTGTCAGACTTTGTCCATTTCATAATGTGTGACGTTATTTGTTTACATTTGGATACGCCATGAGCAGACATGAATTTACGTGAGAGATTCATGGAAGATTGTAGTTTAAAAGCAGTAAAATCGACCTTGCGAATCGAACGATCCTATGTGGCCCAATCGGTTAAGGCACGTCAGGCTAAATGACGGCTCTGTATAGGATACAGGTTTGATTCCTGTCGGAGGACGAATATTTTCTATGTTCATTATAAACAGAGCATTTACTTAAATATTTGTATCTATAAAAAGAATGTATAAACATAATTAAGAACATTTATAAATAAAATCCAGGGTAACAGAAAGCCAAGGTAAATTATGGGGGATGGTAAGGGATTAGGATTTAATGCCTAACAAATGAAAGTCAGTAAATGTTATTCTTGTACTTTTTTTTATAAAGGAGTGTAAAATGAAAAAAATTATGCAAAGGACAAGTAATCATGACATTCTACATGTGTGTGTGTGTGTGTGTGCATATATATATATATATATATATATATATATGCACAAACAGGCACATGTGTGAAAAAAAAAAAAAAAAAAGAAAACTTGCACCAATGAAAAGTGCCTTTAAAATGGAAAAAATCAGTCAATTGCTGATACTCCCTTACAAAAATCTAGAGTTTGGATGCTGAAAGTAACAACAACCAACATCAGTAAAATCAATCAGTGACCAACCTTTTACTTGTATTATTTCTAACATAATTATTATATATGTTATTTTAGTTTGGGAAATTAATTTATGAATTATATATTTTACATAATAGAAAGTTTTGAATTTAACCATTTTCTTTTAATTTTAAAATTTATTATAGACATGTATGTTGACTTGAAAAAGGAGTGTTTCTTTTAGGAAAGGAGATATTTGAAAAAAATCCAGGGTGCAGATTTATATTTTAATAAAATTTGATAGCAGCACTTTCCATCAAAGTAATTTATTTTTTCTTTTAATAAGTGTGCCATTCTTTAGATTGCAGTTGTTTTTAAATGTATGACTAATGCATTTGATAAATTGTTTTGTATTCAGATATACATTTTTTAAATTTCTGAAAATTTCCACAATATATTGTAAAGAACTGTTGTTAGACCTTATTTCATATATACTGTATTCTGAGGATGAAATGTGCCGGTTAAAATAAGTTTTTATATTGTCTTTTTACAGATATTTTTTAGTTATATTTACACACAGATATTTTTTTTCTAATGAATGGATTTTTAATTCGACATTTTTCTTACTTCAAATGTTATTTTTCATGAATAACCTTATTTGAAATGGACACCTGTTTTTTTTTTAAAGTGTTTATTACATCTATCGGCCTGTGTACTTGATAAAACTTAAGAAAATGACCTTCCGGTAGGGTTTGAACATATGTCTCTCTTTATAGGAGAAACCATTGTCTTTTAAATTGATCAGCTATAGAGAGTATCCTATTTACATTTTTAAAGAATGCATATCACCTCATTCAAATTTTCTTGAAAGCCGTATCTGTTAAGATCCGAAACGTAAACAAAGCAATTTCCAAAGAATTAATGGATTTATTTTTAATCCAACATTTTTATTACTTCCACCAAAAATACCATTTGAAATAATATATGAAAGAATAACAAATTACATTAATATCATATACACTTTTTACTATCGTTTTCACAGAGTATTTTGTTGTCGTCATGAGGTGTGTAGAGGGGATTAACACATTCTTTGGCTAGCAAATACTTGTCAAAATTTAATATAAAACTTAATATAACAAAAAAATTATACAAATGTACAATAAATTTAATCTCATTTATAATATTAAAATTATGCATATAATTCTATTCTGTACGTAACACTTGACCACTTTTTGTCTTATTTGATTTTCAAAAGCATTTCCAGATTAAAAATCATTAGCAATGCATTTACATTATAATAGCCCTATTCTATAAGTAATGTTGCATTAATTCCTGACCACTGACAATCTCTTTCTTTCAGATTGCAATAAATTTTTATAATAAAAAAACAATATATTTTAACATTAATAACCAGTCTAAGTTGGTACAAGGCAACCTAAAAGTAGATTTCTGGGATGAGAATTTATCATTATTTACAGTCAGACTTTATTGTTATTATTACAACAACATTTAGATTATATAAGGGGCTCAGTTTGAAATTCTCTGAAGGTTAACTGGCTCAACAGACTCCCTGAAGAAGGCTGGAAAGTGCAACTGCTGAAACGTTGTTAGAATAACAACAATGATGAGTACAACGATAAATAATGGAATTAAATTGCTTTTTTTTTTTTTACAAGTTAGAGTATTTTAACATTATTGCACTAACAAAAATTGCGTCATGATGTGCTGTTCTTACTGTGGTATGGTAACACACAGAAAGTCAATCTTTGTTAAAAAGACGGTTAATATTCTTAGTGCTGAAATTCTGTCACTGAGCCAAGTGCCTCATCACTGCACCAAATTTGAAAAATATAAAGAAAAAGTAAGAAAAAAAGAAGAAAAAAGAAAAGAAAAAAAGAAAAGGAAAAAAGAAAAGGAAAAAAGAAAAGGAAAAAAGAAAAGGAAAAAAGAAAAGGAAAAAGAAAAGGAAAAAAGAAAAAGAAAAAAGAAAAAGAAAAAAGAAAAGAAAAAGAAAAGAAAAAGAAAAGGAAAAAAGAAAAAGAAAAAGAAAAGGAGAAAGAAAAAGAAAAAAGAAAAGAAAAAAAAAAAAAAAAGAAAAAGAAAAGAAAAAGAAAAAGAAAAAAAGAAAAGAAAAAAGAAAAGAAAAAAAAAGAAAAAAAAAGAAAAAGAAAAAGAAAAAAAAAAAGAAAAAAGAAAAAAAAAAAAAGAAAAGAAAAAAGAAAAAGAAAAAGAGAAAAGAAAAAAGGAAAAGAGAAAAGAAAAAGAGAAAAGAAAAAAAGAAAAAGAGAAAAGAAAAAAAGAAAAGAAAGAAAGATACTTACAACTTTTAGAAGTTTATCTTCCAAACTATGGTTCTGTCTTTGAAGGCATTTATGACTTTCCATTAATCTAGAACAAAAACGCAATTAAAAACAAGAGATTATTTTGCAGTTATTAAATTAATAATATCAGGGGGAAAAAAAAATCAATTTTAAAGAAAAATTTTAAGGAAATAAAATAAAAATGGCAAATAATTATTCCATGATAAATTAATGTCTAACTCTCTGTTCATAGTTTGGAGCACTGCCACATCATTAGTACTGTGCAGTTTCCAAACATTCCATTTAAAATATTATACATATATCATTTACTTCTTAATTTTCTTGTTATATATTGTCTTGAGTGCTCTTTCTAGTTTGTGTAAAATAAACAAAAGAAAAGTTTTATGTTGAAAAATTGAATTAAGAGGCCAATGTTTAAAAATTCATTTGTTAATTTAAAAAATTAAAATATTCAAAAATAGGTTTCCCACTGCAGCAACATATCTTCCTTACGCCATTTGTATAAATACTTTCATGGTAATTGTCCTGATGAACTTTCCTCTATGGTACCTAGACTTTATGAATTTAAGTACAGTACGAGATTGATGGCAAGGTCTCATCATTTTACTGTTGAATTGGCTAAATGTAACTGTAAGTTCTATGTTAGCAGTTTCTTTTCTCTCACTTCTCACCTGTGGAACTCTCTTCTGGCTGCAGGTTTTCCAGCCAACTTTGATCTTCAAAAATTTAAATGCAGTGTCAATCGTTATCTACAGTCTTCTTGATTCCTCTTATTATTTTTCCTCCTTAATAATGTCTTTCATTTTCTTATTCTTTCACACTCAGTAATCCTTTGTGTCTTAGTGGCTTTATTGTATTGCTTAGGGTGAAATGATTTAATAAAAAAAATAAAAGGCATGAGAGAGATATTTTGACAAGAGTCCTGTCGCTTGTTATCACATTTTAGTGTAGAGTTCTTTGCTTTATAAAAGAAAAAAAGGACTGGAGAGTATCACTTTGCATGTAAAATATGGAATCACTTTCATTACATGCATTCTTGAAACATGAAATACATGGAAACAAAATCCGAGGGATAAGGACCATGTTCACTCCCACCTGAAATTTTTTGAATTTAGCGTCAAAGGTCAAATCCGATTTTTCCATACAGTTGATTGGTTGATCAGTTTTCTACAACTTATCAAACTTTTGCATATTATTTGAAGCCAGAAAATATCTTTTTAGATTGCAAGAATTTCTGTTTTTGAAGATACAAGTCTTACTAATTAACCCATAGTTGGGGGAAAAGAGGTGGATACATAACTTTCCCAAGTGGATTTGCATGGAAGTGAATATAAAGAACCCAAGTGGAATTGGAATTTGGCTCTTCAATTGATAATTCCAAGCCATTATCCATTACACCACCCACACATCTATGCTTACAGCACCTGATATTCCAAAGTGGTCACCCATCTAGGTACTGACCAAGCTTGATGTTGCAGGACTTCAGTGACCATACAAGAACCCATGTTTCAATGTTTTAATTTGGCCAGAAGCCTCTACAAATAAAGCTGAAGGAATATGCCAAAGACAGTGGTATGCCCCACATGAATAATTCCCAAAGACAAAAGAGGCAAAAAATGGTGACAACTTGGTTCAAAGAATGCACATGGGAATCATACACATAAGACTTCAAGAAGTATCATACTTTAAAAAAAAAAAAAAAAATTAAATTTAGGAATTAATGAGAACAAAGTTATCTTCCCCTACTTTACACCCACACATTCTACCAGCAAATCAGAAGCCAGCTTCTGTTGGCACCAAAAAGAACATTCATTAGCTCTTTCCTTTTGCTGCTTTATGTCATCCTTTAAAGATATGTTGACTGGCTCAGATCATCTTGGTTGACAAAAAATTTAATCAAGCTAAGTGAACTTTTCTTTTTAAGATAAGTTTAGCCCCTGCAAACTCACCTATAGTTTGCTACTTCCCCTTTTTCTTCTTTGTCTATCGTTCACTGTCTATAAATAAAAAATTAATTACACTTATGTTTGTTTGTCCTTATTGTCTTTTAAAATCCTCTCACTGAGGTAAATCAATTCATTTACACTTGAAGTTACAACAAAACCTAAATTGTTTTTTTATTTCCCTCTTCCCTTTATTTTTATAATTTAAAAGGGGTTAAAATATCATCCTATTATAATTGTACTTGTCCCTCTCTTTATTAGTTTGCACAACCGTAACACCCTGCCAATACCTCATAAATAATGAACTATTCCATTTTGATTGCCTGGAAAGAGGGGAAAAGACACTACTTGGTTTCAGTGAGAAGAAAGAAAGAAAGAAGATAAAAGATATGATTAAGCATAATATCCTATTGTGCTTGTCCCTCTCTTCATTAGTTTGCACACCCTGCCAATACCTCATAAATAATGGACTATTCCATTTTGAATGTGTAGAAAAAAACACTATTTAGTTCAGTGAGAAAATAAAAGAAATAGTGAAAGAAAGATAGAAGTGGAGAGAGATGGAATCAGATTAAGCCAATAAAAACAGATACTAGACTTTGATCTTATCCAAAAGGCTGAGAAACCACAATAAAAGCACCATTTTTCGGACAAACATTATCAATGGAAATCGAGTAAGGCAATAACAAAAAAATCCAGTTCCCATAGATAAAATAACACCGTCTGCTGAATTATTTTTTTAATTATTAAGAGAAATGTTTGTGAAACAGGGATTTGACTAATTTTGATAGTTTTTGTGTAAAAGAATACTATAAAATGATATTAAAATGAAATCAATCATAAAAAGCACTTATCAAAAAAAGAATTTCATTTTACCCATTTTAGCATGCACATTTATGCAACCTTTTTCCACTGTTTTAGAGTTAATAATGACAAATGCAATAAAAATACTAAAAAAAAAAAAAAAAATTTGCTATCAAAGCATCCAGAAAGATCCATACCCTTGCAGACCCTCTCTTAGTTTTTTACAGATTGGTCAAATCACTTCAGGCTGCATTTTGCTTCACATTTGTGTTGGTGTGCATAAACATTTGGAAATGGTTGTTGTACATTCCCAATGGAATAGAAGTTGAAAGGTTACTGAATAGAATAATCACACAATGGTTGGTAACGAACAATAATACTTAGGACAAGAACAACACATATAAGATTCGCCAGCAGCATGTAGAAGTAGTAGTCAACTGCTAGAAGTGAGTCAAGTGAATTCCACAATGAATCTCCAACTACAGACCAACATACAATATTTACTACTGTATTTATGTGAATGGGAACATACACATTATCGTCTGTAGGTATGATACAACAAAAATGAAAACATGAATCCTGTTTTCCATCATTGGTTGGTTTATTCACAGAGTGAGTTTGAACCAAGTGCTCTCTCTGGGGGTAAGTAGGTATGTTACTTGTACCAAGCAAATACTACCAACATGACTAGTTGGATGAACGTTTCCTCTCTTCTGACTATTTAGGAACTTAAAATTTGTTTGAAAAAAAAAAAAAATTGAGTTAAAATATTTTTATTATTTGTTCCAAAAAGGAGTTAAAATACCACTTTTATAGTTTGTATATAAAAAATAAGCATAAATTTTACCCTAACCAAAAAAAAAAAAAAAAAAATTTTTTACTTTTTTTTACCCATTTGGCTTACAAATTCATTCAATCATTTCCAGACATTTAAGAGTTAATACATGTATTTTGATTTGCCTGCAGTTATGCAGACGTATAGGTCTATAGATTAATATTATGGTGCAGTAATGGATAGCGACTCAGATCGAGAAATCAGAGAGCTGAGACAAATTCCTGTCGAATCCATTATATTCACTTATGTGTTAATACCCTTGGGAAAGGTATGAATCCTCTTCTTCTCCCCACCAAACAGGTTCTATAGCTTTGCATAGCAACTAGTCTACCGCAGAAAGAAATGGCAACCAACTGCTTTGAAAAAAATCTGCCTCATCAGTCATGTATTGGATAGCAGCTCAGATTGAGGAATTGGAGAGACGAGTTTGAATTCCAGTCAAATCCATTACATTCACTTATGTGCTAATACCCTTGAGAAAAGTATGAATCTTCCTCTTCTCCCCCACAAACGGGTTCTATAGCCTTGGATGGCAACTGGTCTAATGCAGAAAGAAATGGCAACCTACTGTGGGAAAAAATATCTGCCTCATCAGTCATGTATCGAAAGATACATGATCGCCTAAACGTGTAGCATACATGGCACATAACTGACTGATATTCACTTATGTGCTAATACTCTTGGGAAAGGTATGAATCCTCTTCCACCCCCACCCCCCAGCTATGGGTAAATAGCAGGACAGACCGTGTTCTATAGCCTTGGATGGCAACTGGTCTACTGCAGAAAGAAATGGCAACCTATTGCCATAAAAAATCTGCCTTGTCAGGACTTCATGATAGGTCCATAGGCAACAAAGATCAATGTACTGTATGTTATGACAAATTTCTTCCTTCATGTTGATTAAAGCTGTCTATAATTTGGGCCACAGTAACCTTTCTACTGGCTCATATTTGGCAATAAAACCTCTATCACATTTCTCCTCAATAAATCTTGGTCACTCAATATTTATTTTGGCATTTGGTGACTTTCCCCACCTCATGCTGATATTTACTAACAGAACTTCCCACAAGTTGTACTATTTTGGAATTGTTCTGGCTAATTCTGACAGCTATAATAATTTAACCTTCATAAAAAAATCATTCAAATCCATCTTCTTGTCCATAACTGAGGAATTTAACAAATGAAAATGAAGTACTCGAGGTCAGTTTACCTGCTTCTAATATCCCTGACTATGAGCATTTTTTCAAAACAGTAGCTGTTATTCTTTGCTACATGTCACTAGTAATAATGTTTTGATGTATGTGTGTATATGCACACATTTAAAGGTCACATAAACTTCAATCTATAAAAGTGCGCTTATGTCTGAACAAAGTTTAAATACCAAAGAGTTTGAAAAATGGGAATCGAAATAAAGACACCACACCTGGAATACTGAACAAAAAGTTACTTTCATTTTGATCAGAAAAAGTCCCTATCCTAAACAATAAAGGCATTTGCAATTTGTCAATGACATAAATTTTAAAAAAAATTGAAATTTAAAATTTTTTTTTCTTAAACTTTTCACCCCAAGCAAAGTGGGAGTGCCACTAGCATGCAACAGTTTGGTTTGTTTTGTTTTACAGCATATCAACCTCAATAGGTCCATTTATTACCAACAACTTTTTTTTTTCCTGGTAATATTTTTGCTTTGTCAAAAATCTATTTCTGGTAATATTTTTTTTCCTCAAAAATGTATAGCTGGTAATATTTTTTAAAAACATATTGCTGGTAATAGTTTTTTTTTTTTCTTCAAAAATTTATTTCTGGTAATAATTTTTTACGAAGTATTTCTGGTATTAAAACCTATTTTTACACCTTCATAATGCTTTTTACCTCAGTTTTGGGGTTAACTATTTGCCCATAGCTGGGACCCTAACAAGTGCCACCACCCCGGGTCAGCGTGGACCTGGGAACACTAGCAATTAAGAGGAGGTTCCACGCTCCTCAAAACCTCCTGATCAGAGGCCTTGCTGTTGGACATAGTTTATCGTCTTACCCTGGATGTGGATGTAGTTTATCATCATACCCAGGACACAAGATGCAACAGGTTACAGAGAGCAAGAGTAAAGAGGCATGAAAGAGGAAAGGACAAGAGAAGGATGGGGAACAAAACAAGGCATCTGGAGATGTTAATTGACATTGCATTTGAATAGTTGAAGATTATAGCTATCAGGGAAGCAAGTAAGAGGAAGGGAGTTCCACAGACAGGAAGTTTGAGACATGAAGCTTTTGGAGTAGAAGAGACAGCTACATTTAACCATTTCAACAATGAAAGGGTAGGACTGAGATGCTGACCTAGTGGCATGTTTAAATTCATGCAGTTTGGGAACTAGTGAAAATAGCTTGTTGGAGTAGTTACCATGAAAGTATTTGTAGAAAAGACAGAGGGAGGTGATGGTACATATGTGAGAGAGCGACTGTAAATGAGATGCCAGATCAGGGCCAACCACATAGCATATCCATTTTTAGATTTTGTCGAGGACCCTAAGATGAACAGTAGGGGTCCAGACCATATATGACAGCAATATCCCATGCAAGAGTGAATAGTTGATTTATAGATTTGAAGGATGGACTCAGGCGAGAAAAATTTTCTGGCGCGACAGAGAACAAACTTTCCTGGCTTTTTCAATATATTTTTGTACATTATTTAGATTATTCGGACTATTGTCCTCATCTTTGTCGCCATATTTATTACAACATTTCAGCCGTTGTACACTCCGGCCTTCTTCATGTGGTTGGAATGTTGAACTGAACCCTTTATTTCACTCACGGTATTCAAATCACCCCCCCCCCACAAGGGTGTCATGTGGCACAAGGCCTTTTTAATGTGGGCATTCCAAGCCCGTGGGCATTCCAAGCCCGTGGGCTCAGCCAAAAATATGCCCATTGAACCCGTATATACGGGTTCAGGGCCGGTTTTACCTCCCTGAAGGAGACTCCGCCCTTCGGCATAGCCTCCTTCGGGTTCCTCCCGTCCATAGGAAGAGAGTTCAACCGAGCAGTCGGTTCAAAAGTGAACGACTGACTCACCTTCATTTCACTCACTGGTGTAGACCGTTCTAGTTCCACATGTCATGTTTTAATGGATGTCAGTTATCAGTTATCTCCTGTTAATTTTCCCTCTGAAAGTCCTCCACTGTCTTAACAGGGTATTGAACTCACACTCTTTGGGTTCTGTCACTGGATCTAACCAACGCCTGAAGAAGGCCGGAGCATACAATGGCCAAAACGTTGTAATAAACCCTTAAGAAGGCCTGAAACGTTGTAATAAATATGGCAACAAAGATGAGGACAATAGTCCGAATAATGTAAATAGTGTACATAATACCTCATCTCATAAATATAGACAGATATATTTTTGTATCAACAAAAGAATCACAGGACAGATAATAACTTAGATCAGCTTAAAAAAAAATTAAGCATATTTTAATCAAGGCTCATCAATTTAATCAAGGATCATGTTTTTGGGTTTTTTTTTTAAATTCAACTTTATTAACATATTCAAACTTCTTTTTGCTTTCCATCAGCATAGATCAGGGGTGGGCAAACTTTTCAGTGCAAGGGCCGCATTAAAAAATTCACCATTTTATTGGGCTGCATAGTATATTAACCCTTTTGATCAGAACTCTCCCACACATATGCACCCCTGCAGGAAGAAAACAAAATGCTCACAATATTATTTGGCATTGCTTGGTAACTTTCTCTTTCAAATTTACTAACATTTGGCCAGCTGCATGAATTCTTTTGGTGGGCTGCATGCAGCCCACAGGCCGTAGTTTGCCTGCCCCTGGTACAGATGATGCTAACATGCAGGAGAGTAACTCATTAAGCCTTCTCAGGCTAACATTTTCTATTGACATGAAGTGGAAGGCTTATTTTGAATCAATTAATAGGTTTACTGCTAGGAAAGTTGGTCCACTGTGTCATACTAGACAATTTTTCTCACCAGAATCTATCTTACATGTTTATAAGTCTATGCACTGAATATTGCTGTCACATCTGATTCTGGTGCTGCTGTTATATATTTAGAGATTGTTGATAAAATAGAAAGATGAATCTGCAGCGATATTGGTTCCGACACAGCATCTTGGCTCCAGTCACTATCCCACCATCATAACATAGCTTCCCTGTGCCTTTTCTATAAATACTTTCATGGTAATTTTCTTGATGAACCTTCTGCTATGGTAACTTAGACTTTATGAATTTAAGCTCAGTACTAGAGGTCACATCATTTTATAGTTGAAATGGCCAGATGTAAGTTCTATGCTAATAGTTTCTTCTATCATACTTCTTGCTTGTGGAACTGGCTTCTTGCTTTGCAGTTAACTTTGATCTTCAAAAATTTAAATGCAGTGTCAATCGTTATCTTCTCTCTTCTTAATTCGTGTTCTTTTATGGTTATCTTTTTTAACAATTTTTTTTTTCTCATATTCTTTCACTCTTAGCGTCTTAGTGGCTTTATTGTCTTGCATGGAATGAAAAAATTAGAAAAATTAAATAACAGAAATAAATAACAATAAAACTATGCACTTAACATCCCCTTATGATACCCTGCTAAAGACCTTACAAATTTGATCACACTCATCAATTTAAGGTTACCTTCCCCCCACCACCACCACCATCGACTTAATGTTACCCCCCACACACACACACACCATCGACTTAATGTTACCCTCCCCCACCATCGACTTAATGTTACCCTCCCCACCATCGACTTATAGAAAATAACTGAAATTTTAAAATATAACTCTAAAGAGAGTCTAATTAAAAAATAAAACTCAAACTTGAGAATTTGCAGAGGATGACCAGGCTCAGCTGATACTAAGAAGAAAAAAAAAAAATCCAAAGCCAGCTCCCTATCTAGCTTGACCCCCAACTTTCATATGTTGGCATAAATTTAATTTTAGACAATCCCTGGTTTTTAGATAGCATGGGTTTATATTTGCTTTATCGATGCATTTAAACAAAAGACCTACCTGTCGTACCGATCTCTAAGTCGGGATAATTCCTCTTTGAGCTTTGATATTTCATATTCAGCAGCTTGCTTATTCTGCATAAGCTCCTCTTCAGCCTGGTGGATGTTCCGATTGCTGCGTAACAAGCGACTTTGCAGCTCCTCAATCTGTTGGTGTAGATCCAGGCTGAAAAATGTGTTAGGTAAGGGAAAAATGAAAGAACATAAAAAAAAATAACGCACAAATATTAAAAAAAAAATACGAGATGCATAGTGAAGAGAGGGAAAAAAAAAAAGAAATAGAGAGACAAAATGAAAAAAATGGAGTATAAAAAGGACAGTTTTTTCCTTTGACACCACTATTATTTTAGCTACCTTCACTACTCAGCAATATTTACCCGAAAAATAACATTTAAGTAATAAAAATCTGTGAGATTAATAAAAAAATCCATCCCTTTCCTTAGAAATTGCTTTGTTTATGTTAGGATACAAAACTCAGAGGATATGTCTATTTCAAGAGTCAGAGAAAAATCTGTGTTTAAAGGCACTATTTAGACTTTGCCTGCTTGTTGACACCCTCTGTAGTGGAGTGGTCAAAGCATGTCAGATCTAATGATGGTTTACCTTAGGGGGGCACAGGTTCAAATCCTGCCAGAGAAGATATATTTTTCATTAATAAGATTTTGCATATATTATATATATATATATATATATATATATATATATATATATATATATATATATATATATATATATATATATTAATAAATATACATAGTATCACACACCTCCAGCCCAACTCAGAAAGAAAGTAAAAAAAAGAATCAATATTAACATGGCTAAACAGGCTGTGTAGATCTGAGCCCTATTGAAACTGGAGACATATTTAATATGCAATGTATTTCTTGCATTAATTTCATAAATAATCTTTTAAAAATCTCTAATGAGTTGTATGCCCTGTTTTTCAAAGAACACATATTTATTTTAACTCTTTGTTTTAAAATGTCTATTTTGAATAATTTATTCCATACAGTATAAGGTTTTTTAGCAGAATGTATCTTTTGAGAAAAGGCAAATTAAAATTAAATTCAGCGAAAATCAAAGAAAGTGGTAGCCATAACTCATCGACTGGAGGGTAGGGGTGAGGAGTGTGACTAGGGTAATTTTTTTTTTAAGCATTTCACCCCTAGCAAGGCGGGAAGCCACTAGTATGCAAGGGGTTACAGAGGATTTGGAGCGAGAGCAGATAGTAAATGATAGAGGAGAGGATGAGGAGAAGGATAATGGATACATCATGGCTACTGGAGATGTCGATTGACATTACATTTGAATAGTTGGAGATTAAAGCTATCAGGAGTAGGGAAGAGAGTTCCACAGGCAAGAGGTGCAAGACATGAAGCTCTTTTTTTTCTTACATGTGTGGAAAAATTTTTTTTTAAATAAATGTTTATTTTTATAGAATTATTACAATTAATATTAAAATACCAAAATGTGTTTTTTTTAATTTGATGTACAGAGATTTAAAAAAAACATTATATATTTTAGTTAGAATAAAGGATTCATTTTAGTACCTAAATTATACCAATAGTATATTTTGTTAAAGATTGTAATGAGCCCAATAAACATTGATAACCTAGAGTTGCCACTGAGATATATATATATATATATATATATATATATATATATATAAGCATTATAATCAGTTGGTACATGAGTTTTTTTAAAAAAACAGTAGACTTAATGTCTAAAAGGCCTTGAGACATCAATTTCATTGTTTAAAAAAACAAAAAACTAAGTTGTCGACTCAAACATGCGTATCCACTAACAATAGTAATAATAAAACCTACTAAGTATGGAAATTGGAATGAGAACAATATACCCTATAGATTGAATGAAGAGTTCACTTCTAAATTAATTTACAAAGTTTATGAAGGGAAACACCTGAAGAAGGCCAGAATATTGTAAGTATAACAACTAAGATGAGCATGCTGACTTAAATGGCAAATCATATGATAAGGATAATTCCTCATCCCAAGAATTCCAACTAAAATTATCAAATCAGTAATAGCTGAAACATTGTGAGTATAGTATTCAAGATGAGAATGCTGGTTTAAATAGCAAAGCATATAATAATAATTCATCATCACAAAAACTGACAAACTCATGCTAATATGGCTGATGAAATACAGCCAACATTGGCAACATTGAAAACAAGTTCATATCAGCACAAAAATTGGCACACACATTCCATTTTTGTTTAATCTGTCCTGGAAATCCTGTGGGCCAAAAGAAGTCAATATTTTTAGCCACCAAATTCTTGGCATGATTACAAACTCAAAATAAGTTAATGATGAGCCTTTATCAAAATCTTTAGGTGAAGGCGACTGACCACTCCTTTTTAATTCACATGAATCAAAGAAGTGAAGAGTTACTTTCTGCTCCCAGGATTTTAAATAGAACACTAGATATTGGCTAACAGCCCACCTTGGCTGCCAAAACATCAGCACAAGATTATTAGAAGCTCTAAATAAAGATAAATTAGTTCGGTACTTATCGCTTCACTGATGGTAAGATGATCAAATTTCCAATTTAAATTATTGGTCCGTTTAAAATATTACTTAGAAAATATATTCAGTTTAAATATAGGAGTCATAAAAATCTGGTTTTATTAAATAATAGTTCAATAATTTTCAATTCGCTGAAGGCATGATGATCAAATTTCCAAATCTAATTTGTTTTTTCTATTTAAAATACTACATTTATATAGTTTAAATTTAGAAGGAGTCATAAAGATAACTTGAAAAAAGGGTTGCATATTTCAGTTTATACTCTTTCCTTGTTACACTGAGTGGGGAGGGGTTCTAAAAAGAAAGAGAAATTAGCCCTTGTGATAAAGACCTCTATTTCAATTTCATTCAAACTGAGAGTGTGTGTGTTTGTAAATTTTAATATATGTATATTTTAATTCAATGACAGACCTGAAAATATTTCTACAAAATTTAAAAAAAAATTAAAAAAATTATTACCAAATAGTTTGCAAAAAAGTCAATAAAATTTTTAAATTATCTGTTTTTTTTTTAGGATTTAAAAAATATATGTTGTTTTTATCCCAAACTTCATGATTTTATTGCTTAACTCAAAGTAGGGGATTACCCAGACCATGTGATAAGGGAATGTATTATTTCAAACTCTGTCAAACTCTGTGTGTGTGTGTGTGTGTGTGTGTGTGTGTGTGGTGGAGAGCATTAAATGTCACAGAAAAATGACACTGCTTGATAGAGCAAGTTTTCAGCTATAAAATATTTTCCCCCCATGTAGTCACCACCATTGCTTATTCATTTCCAAGATTTTCATTATGTGGGTTGACAGCTGCTACAGAGAACATGACTTATTGTACCGATTACTTTTACCACTGCTGAAATACATTACCCACCTCCTAGCTATGCTCACATCCACTGTTTGGTCTCTGTAAATGTTTAGCAAGAGTCAATGAATGTCAAAGGGTGCAAATCAATGGCCCAGCTCTGCTTCGTATGCATTTCAAGTCCTCCATTGTGGCCACCATAAAAAAAATTAGAGAGCTCTACTTTTGGAGCAAGTCTCATGTAATTCTCTGTCAAGCACTTTAATTCATAAATTGCAATTTTCTTTTTAGAATACTAATATTCTTAATTAGGTGAGGCACAATGGAGTAATGGATAGCACCTCGGATTGAGGAATCGAAGAGCTGAGTTCAAATTCCAGTCGAATCTATTACATTCACTTACGTGCTAATACCCTTGGGAATAGTATGAATCCTCTTCTCCCTCCAGCTATGGCTAAATAGCAAGACAGACCGAGTTCTATAGCCCTGGATGGCAACTGGTCTACTGCAGAAAGAAATGGCAACCTACAGTGGGGAAAAATCTGCCTTGTCAGTCATGTATCAAAAGATACATGATCACCTAAGCGTGTATCACGCATGGTACATAACTGACTGAATATTCTTAATTAATGATAACTGATAAGAGAAATTTCCTGTAGAATACATTAATAGTCTATTAAATTTACTAATGTTAATATCCCTCAGTTTTGGTTTAAATAGCAGCAGAGATTGTGTTCTCTAGCCTTGGATGGTAGCCAGTCTAGGAGAAGGGCAATACAAAATTCAAAACCATAGAGAAGGCAGTTAAGGATAAACTAGTACAAAATGAGCAGGGCTAAAGTATAAAATGTATAAAATAGAGATGGAAATTTTCACTAATACTTCAGAGACACTATAGCTCATAAGTTTGGGGTGTCCTCTGGATTTGTGAAGAAGCGTCCAAAAATTGATGGATGCCTGCCTTTTTCAAAACTAATTTACTTGCTTGCTTCAGTCCCGAGAGACTTTCTCTGACTGAAGGGTTTTTGTTATATATTCAATAGTAACAACAAAATTAACCAATTACTGCATAAAGATTCCTTAAAATTATATCTCTTTTTGTCTAATCTAGCTTGGTGGCTAATGGTAATTTTAAGGCTGACAGATTTCAAATTTTAGGTAATCTCCTTTACAAAAGGTCATACACCATGCACTAATAGCTGAAATAGTTTCAGCATCCTAGTTTGGTAAGAGTTAATTAAACTAACAAAAGTATGAAAGTTACTAATTATTAAATCCAGAAGATGGTTCCAGACTTTTGACATTTTACACCATATATATTTACATATCATGTGACTTTTGAAGATCTAATTTTGAAGCTAATTTTAAGAGGGTTGTATCATACATAAGATATAAAATTAATGTATGCACTGCTGGCCCTGACTATGCTGTTGACCAAACTATATACCCATTTACTGTAGTCAAAAAGTGCAGCTGTATTTAAAATAAACAGGATTTTAATAAACTGGTGTTTTACTTAACTGTATCCAATAATAATGCATGTAATATTCACATATTAGTATTGTATTATAAAATACAAACATAGCGAATATGTATCTTTTCCATTGTTTACGTTTATAAGATGTTAAGGTTGTTTCTTGTTCAGTTGTTTATGACAGTGCGCAGTTATGCAACAAGTATAGTGTTACTAACAATACTTTTATCATTCTCTTTTACTTTTTTAACTTATTTAACTAGAAGATGGGATAAAGAGATAGAGGAAAAGAGGTTAATCTATTGTAATTTGGTCTCTCAAAAAAGGAACTCAAATCATACATGAGATACATGATAAAATCATTTTTTATAAGTGAAAATTTGGGGGTTGCAAGATACATAAGATCGCATGTTACAGAAGTATATACAGTGTGTGTGTGTGTGTGTATATATATATATATATATATATATATATATATATATATATATATATATATATATATATATAATATATTGCAAGCATTATTTTACTGAGTATCCATGTTCAAAGAGAATTATGTTGTGTAACATATATATATATATATATAGGAGGCGGCACGGTGGAGCAGTGGATAGCGGCTTGGATTGAGGAATCGCAGAGCCGAGTTCGAATTCCAGTCGAATCCATTACATTCACTTACGTGCTAATACCCTTGGGAAAGGTATGTATCCTCTTCATCTCCCTCCAGCTATGGGTAAAATAGCAGGACAGACTGGGTTCTATAGCCTTGGATGGCAACTGGTCTAGGAGAAGGACAACTCTGAATTCAAAACCTGTGGAGGGTCGTTTGGGAACCTTGTGGCATGCATTCGGTGCACCAGGTTTCTGTATTCGTCCCTCCAAAAAGTGTGGCTGGTCCTGCACGAGGCCTTCACCACTATAAACAAATCTCATGTGCCGTGTCGGGATGTTGGTTTCCTGGGGACTTATCGGCCTGACCTCATTTAATATCGAACGCGACGGAGAGAGTCGATTATATATATATATATATATATATATATATATATATATATATATATGGAAAAATGTGATATCTAAGTTTTAAAATAAGTTTTAAAAATGGAAAATCTTTCTTGAAGCTTTTAGTTTTAATTTCAAGCTAAATTTAATATTTCCAATAAGCAAAATACTTTGTTTTATTTAAAAAAAAAATTTAAATCAACTGGAAAGAATTTCATTTTTTTCTTTTTTTGATACAATATTGACTTTTTAGTCATCTTTCATCACAATGTAATTCTCTTTACTGAAAAATCTTCCAAAAATAGACTATACTTTTCTGAAACTTTCTTTGAGGAATATTAGCTGATTTAAAGTATAATTAATCTGATTTGAAACAAATATTTATTTTAAATTTACTATAGTCATTACTCTTATTTTCTGATGTCATGTATGGTTGGCCCGTTTATACACTAATAAAAAAAATTCAAAATTATTTTAAAAGTATTGATGATTTGTATTAAGCTTTTCCATTTATACTTAGTAAATATAATATCATCAAAACTACTGAAATTAATACAGAATTTTAAAAGATTTAAAATCTAATAAGTTTTACTAATTAAAATTTAAAAAAAAAAAGAAAAAAGAAAAAAAAGAAAACAATTCTTGTAAAAGTTCATTATTTATTCAGGGCTTTGCTTTTTCAGTTTAAGTGGGTAGGTAGGTGAAATGCCTACTATCATGTCAGTCTAACAGCTCAGCTCTTCCCGCTACTACTGACACTCATCTCAACATAGCGATTTTCCAAGCATAGCTTGGATGTGGCACAAGGCCGAAAGTAAGGGGCACCCAGTGAGGATTGAACTCACTACTCAGTCGTAATTGTTCTAGCGAGACAAGCTTGCTGACCATTACACGACTTTGAGGTGCCCAAACTCATTTCAACATAACAAGACATGCCTGGCCACAGGAATGGACAGCATTGAAACTACATGAAAGATGGTTTGCCCCCCCGCCAAGGGCAGACCAGAACTATCTCCCTTGATCCCAACCACCACTGTTAATGTAGACCAGCAACTGAGTATGCTATATCTAGTTTTCTTGTCATGTGATCTCCTAAAGTCCCCATCCACACATTTACTCTTGTTCCCCTTTGGTTAAAGTGGATGTTGCTTAAAATACTATAAATTTCAGGGTTGCTTAAAATACTAAACTTCAAAAATCAATCTACTGGCTCTAAAATAGAAACACTTGTAAAAGTAAAAATGGAGTATCTATTTTTAAATATGAGTATACTCTATAATAATGTCTGAAGTAATAAAAGGTTATGGACACATGGCCCAGTATTGGTTGAATCTAGTGACTTGACCCAAAGAGTTGTGAGTTTAATACCTGGCTACAGCAGAGGTGAACAAAAACTTGGCAAGATGAGTTAAAGAGTAGATAACCGATACTGAAACACCCGGAAGAGGCATGGCATGTAGAACTAGAACAATCTACCCTGGTGGACTAAATAAATCATTCAGTTTGAAATTCCATTCACCTGAAGAAGGTCAGAATGTACACTGCCTGAAATGTTGTGAATGGCAAAGATGAGGACAACAATCCCAAAAATGTAAATAGTGTGAATAATTACAATACCTCATCTCAGAAAAAAATTATATAAGTGAACATTGAAGTCAACACTCAGAGGCGACAGGCTGTTTCATGCTGGATGCAATCGTCAGGCCACCTGATGATTACGTCCAACATGAAACAGCCTGTTGTCTCTGAGTGTTGGTTTCAATGTTCGCTTTTATATTTACATATGCTCTATCTCTGATATTGAGCACGTTATCCCATAAATATAGCACACCTTAAAACTATATATATATATATATAACAAATAAAATTTACAAAATGAATTTAAAACTCTCAAATTAGCTACTTAAGCTTTGCTCCTGTTGGCTCTTCAGGCAGTTTGGAGAAGAAAAAAAATCAGAAATCATTTCTTAAATAATGTATCAATTACACCATGTATTTCTAACAAAATTTGCATTTTCATTTATGGTATCAGGTCTCAAGAAATTATTGAGGTGGCGTGGCTGGTCTACATGACTGTTATTACTATTTAATGGTAATATGTATATATTATACAAACATGCATGCATAAAGTGTACCAGAAACTTCAATAATGTACAAAAAGAAAGCCATCCATACTCTAGATGACAGAAAGTAGTCTATTTGAAAGTGATAACAGCCAAAAGTGTAGACGAAATAAGAAAAATAAATTGTGAAAGAACTTACCTGTTATAATTGAAGCAAGTGTTGCAACTACAACCACACTCCTAGAAAGGAAAGAATATTTGCATTGTAGTTAGGAAGTAAGGAAGACCACTGATATCAATGGACAAACATTTCAATACCAGATGTTTCCAAAAGAGAAATCAATCTAAAACAGAAACAATAGACAAATCAAATTTAGCATTTCTCATAACATTAGCTGTGTAAACTCCTACAGCAAGAATCAATAACAGGAAATGTCAGCAAATAGATAAGTCACAACTAAATAGATTCAGAGCATGAATCACCGAGAAATTATGAAGTCATGCACAAAGGAAAAGCAAAAAAAGCAAAACTTTAATATAAATACAAGGGTAAATCAAAAAATCATGCTCATTTTTCTTTAATTACAACAGATTTAATAATAGAAGTGTACAAAGTCTCTGAATTTCAAATCTAGTCCTCAACACTATCTCTTTTGTCTTCAATTGTGATTTGAGGGTCAAACAAAAATAATGCTAGTCTTTTCTTAATTACAACATATTTAATAGTAGAAGCACACAACGTATACCAAAATAAACACAAAGGTTTTATGATTTCAAATCTAGTCCTCAATACTATCTTTTCATTCTCAATCGTTGTTTGAGGGTCAATCAAAAGATTGTGATTGTTTTTCTTTAATTACAACAGATTTAATAGAAGAAGTGCACAAAATAGACCAAAATGAGGAAAAAGGTTTCAGGATTCCAAATCTAGTCCACAAAATAGTTTCCTTCCTTTTCCATTTTGGTATTCTCTCTTTGAATGATGGGCTCTATTCTCACCACATGCTCTGTACTCTTTTTTCTTTGTTACCAAAAAAAATCTTCCTGTCTTGTAATACTCTGCCTTGTTTTTGGAATGTGTCCTTGGCCATCCCAATATGTCTTCGGATCTCAGTGTTACATTTACTGTCAAAATATTTCCCAGATATTTAAACCTCCACACCTGCTTGAGTTTAGTATCCCCAACCTGCAAATCGCATTTCGGGATCATCCTTTTACTGATGACCATGCATTCTGTCATCTTGTAGTTTATGCTTAGTCCCTTCTTCTCACCCTTCTTTGCTACCTTCTGTAGGAGGTTTTCTAATTTCTTTTCCGTTTCTGCTATCAGTATTGTGTCATCTGAATATCTTATGTTAAGATTGTGGCCACCACTGATGAATCCCAGTAGTGAGATATCCAGAAAAGGCATGGCACATGGTACTAGAATAATCTACCCTGGTGGACGAAATAAAGGTTTCAGTCCAAAATTCTAACATATATCACCTGAAGAAGGCTAGAGCATACAATGGCCGAAATGTCATGAATATGACAATGAAGATGAGGATAACAATCTGAACAATGTAAATAGTGTAAAAAAAAAACCCAAAAAAAAAAAACCAAAAAAAAACAACATTTCAGTAATTAATCCATGAAACTTTTTTTAATCATTAATATGAGTTTTTGCCCTCTGGATTACAAACTTTTATGGCTTTGCCATCATTTGAATTGATTATTTTTCTTATATTTTTAAAGTATTATTATTATTGGTTTATATGTCTGTCATTTTTCTTTTTGTTTATATTTTACTTCTTAAAAATATAAGTAGCTCTCCAAAGGCAATGTCTCCTATTTATTTCTACAGAAACAATGGATACAGGGAGCACACCATTGAAGTTTTCAGCTATGAAGGTGATTAAAAAAACAAAATAAATAAATAAAATGACACAATGAAAAAAAACAAGCAATAGTAATAATAATACAAGTCAACAGTAGGATTAAAAATAATTTAAAGATTTATTTTGTACAAGTGCCTCTTGTATCTTATTCTGTAACCCTGTACCCTGAGTGACTCTTGGGCCTTGTAACATTATTGTTAAAATAAAAGAAAAAGAATTGTTCTAAATTGAAAGTTTTCTTTTAAAACAAAAATGAGCTCACAAATTTGAATTCATGAAACTGTATAAAATATTTGCAGCAAATGTTTTTTTTTATTTTGATCAGATGTATATACAATTTAAATAATGTGTATTTAAGGCAGCAAAAATCCAACCAAACAAGTTTTATTAAATTCAACCACCAAGGTATACCTATTTCAACTTTTATTATATTTCTCCAATTTCCAGATATCAAGGTATAAATAATGAATACATTTTGCAAAGTTTACCTTTTTTTCCTGCAAAGACTCAAAATTCAAGAAGTGATTCTAATACAAAAGAAACAACCTACATTTAATAGCTTTCTCCACAGGTGTGCATATATATTATACAGGTGTGTATGAAATATTTATCATGTGTATGACATATTTAATACACATAAAAAAATAAATAAATAAAAAACACATCTAAATATTCAATATATGCATTTCTATTTAACTGTTACATATAGCATCACTTTGGGCTGATTCTAATCCCGGTGATCAAAAAACACTAAAATATTGTTTACTACAGTAACAAAACCCAGTTCTTGATGATGACTGAGATGACTTTGAATAGTTTGTTCAGAATTTCAATCCCTCTCATTTTTCATTGGGAAATTGGCAATATAGAATAAAAAAATGCCAGTTGAATAGATATAGTGGGGACTGGAAAAATAGGCATACAGAAAGTATTATACCAGTATTACTATACCTTTTCAACTTCAAAATGGACTTATTTTCAGGTAAAAAAATTAATCAACCCCAAAATGGATCAATCAACTCCAAAATGGATCAATCAACTTCAAATTGAGAATTAATATAATACTAATAAATTTATTATTTATTCTTTTATTTTTACTTAAAAGGGATATAAAAAAATATAAACGTTCCTAAGAAATTTATTTAAAAGATTACATCATCTAAGTTAATTAAAGAGGGAAGTAATCTCTGTATTCCAGATATGAAGTTAGTGCAAGTCTCAGGGGAAATATTATTAATTGCCTTGGAGATCATTGCTTCTAACTTGCTGAGGCAGAATTCTTTAGTAGTTAAAGATCCCTGGCCATCACCTCTTAAAATCGCAACAATTGAGTTTGCCATACTTCTTTTTACGTCAGCTTTAATGACTGACCAAACCTTTTCAATGGGATTTAACATCAGACTATAGGGGGAAAGTCTGAAAATTTGGTGTTGCCTAAATTCATCCTCCCCCACAACTTCTTCAATTGAAGTATGGCAAGGAGCATTATCAATAACTAAGACAACTCCCCTGTCATAAATTTCATTTGCCTTTCTAAGGCACTCCCTGGTCCATTCTATCACATCCTCTTTTTTGAAAGAACCTCTTTTAATTTTATGATGAATTAATCCATTATTACTAATACATCCAATAACATGGATGTTATTTCCCCTGGATCTGGTCGAGACTGTAGTGCACCTCGTGCCTTTTTTAGAGCGACCTTCTCTTCTTGAAATATGGAGATTAAAATTGGTTTCATCCATATAAATAATTGGCCCATTTTGGGACTGAAATTCTAATAAAGCTACTGCGTAATCCTTACATTTCGCCTTATTGACATTATTATTGGCAGCTTCTGGTTCATAATGAACCGCTTTTAAAATAAAGGCCATGGAGTCCAAGTGCTTTCTTATGCATTCTTTCATCACACGAACCACATACTTTTCGACCAACTTATTTACAATGTCTTGAAGAGTGACCCTAGGAGAGTTTTCAATTAATTTGGCCATAAAATTATTATGCTCTTGCGTAATTTTATATTTTCTTGCTCCTCCCCTAGAGTCACTCTTATCAGCACCCTGGTCTAACCAACGGTACGCTGTTGGCAAAGGCATACCAATTGTTCTTGCCAGGTCTTTCCAATTTCCTCTGCGGCATCTGCAGCTAAAATCGGGGCTTTTTTTTTTTTTTTCCAGTCACAGTTTTCTTGAGGTAAGTCCTCTTTGGAGCTGTTGTTAAATCTTCTTCAGCTTCTTTTGTAGAGGTTTCTTCAGCATCAATCATCAATTTACCCATACGGGACTTTCTCCTCCTACTTTTACTGTAGGCTCACCCAATGCTTTCACCCAAAGTTGTTTGTATTTTGGTTTTTTCTTCATCTATATAATGAAGACGAACAGTCAATTTCCTTACTCATGGGGTAAATTAATTGAAAAAATAATTTTCAATTTACCAAAAAAAATATCTCAATTTGAAGTTTATTCTTATTTTCAAGTTGATTGTTTTTAGGTTTTTGACATTTTCTCAATTTGAAGTTGATTAATCCATTTTGGAATTGATTAATTTGTTTACTTGAAAATAAGTCCATTTTGAAGTTGATTATTATCATTTTAAAGTTGAAAAGGTATAGTATTATATTCGTGGTTCTAGTATTCATTTAATTCAGTAATATTTTTATTTTCATAATAAATGTTTTGCAGGTAAAGAGGAATGTGTATATGACAGATTTTTGATTTTGTTTAGTGACATATCAACTTCTGTGGGTTATTTAATGCCAAAATCTAAATATTTTTAAACAATTTTGTTTACATTGTTTGGACTGTTGTCCTTATCTTTGTTGCCATATTCACAATGTTTCAACCATTGTACATTCTGGCTTTCTTCAGTTTATTGGAATTTCAAACTGAAGCCTTTATTTCGTCTACCAGGGTAGATTGTTCTAGTTCCATTTGCCATGCCTCTTTTGGATGTCTCAGTATCAGTTATCGCCCTTTAGCTCAACTCTCCAAGTTTTGTTCACCTGTAAAGTTGAGTTAAAGTGAGATAACTGATATCAAGACATCTGGAAGAGGAATGGCACGTGGAGCTAGAACAATCTACCCCGGTGGGTGAAATAAAGGGTTCAGTTCAAAATTCCAATCACCTAAAGAAAGCTGGAGCATACAATGGCTGAAACATTGTGGAGATGGCAATGAAGATGAGGACATCATTCCAAACAATGTAAATAGTGTAAATAATTACAATACCTCATCTCAGAAATATGGACAGATAATTTTGACCCTTCAAACACAGATAAAATATATTGATTGTAATTTTTATATAAGTGTATTGCCAATATTTTTACTATAAAAATGTATTTTATACTTTCATATTGATATTTGTTGAGGGATCATTATTTGCTCATAGCAGGGACCTTAACAAATGTTACCACCTAGAACTGGGCGGACCTGGGAACAGCAGCAATTAAGAGGTGATTACAGGCTCCTCAAAAGCTCTAATCCCACAATCAGAGGCTGTGCTGCTGAATGTAGTTTATTATCATAACCAAGACTGGTGAATGACAGAATGACAGTTTTGAACATGTCAGGGATTGATTTGTTATTGATGTTACTATTATCAATACAATATGTTTTGTGCACACATTTTGTTTTTCATTACTATATATATATATATATATATATATATATATATATATCTACATCTCCAGTTGTCTTGATCTATCCACTATCCTTCTCCTCATCCTTTCCTCTATCACTCCTATCTGATCTTGCTCCAAATCTTCTGTAACCCCTTGTGTCCTAGTGGCTTCTAAGCCTTGCTTGGGGTGAAACGCTTAAAAAAAAAATATATATATATATATATATATATATATATATATATATATATATACACACACACACACGCACAATGGGATGCAAAAGTATGTAATAGTAATGAAAAAACAAAGTGGTCTGTTTTTATTTAAATTAATTATTTGTTCTGACTTAACATTGAGCTCTCAGGATTTCATCCTCCTTGGGATTATCCATACGGATTACCAAGATTTTCATTATATATATATATATACATATATATATATATATATATATATATATATATATATATATATATATATATTTATTTAGTTTATGCAAACTTAGGTAATCCATATGGGTAGACCCGAGGAGGATGATATCCAGAGAGCTCAATGTAAAATTCAGAGCAGATATGTTTGAACAAAAAACAGACCACGTTAAGATTCCATGTAATAAGCTATTTCACCATAGCCCCTTTAACAGGGTTCTGGATCATCAGACTTTACTTCCAAAAGCTGAAATGAAAAATGAAAAGAAATTCACACGTTTTTGACGAACCTCATCAAGTATACGTAAAGTTAACGAAGTGAGGAAGTGAGGTGGGAGAGAGGATATGAGTGTGTCATATGTATCATTTCAATTTCCTATTTTTAACCCCAGTGTGTCGGCTAGATGTTGCTCAAATTTAACGCATCTCGTCTCTAGATATAGATGGCTAAGGGGTGAATGAGAAGAACGACATTAAAGGAAGAAGCTACAACAACCCCAATTAATTACACGACAGGTTTCATTCAAATTCTTAGATGCTGTTAATTCGCGTTACTTTAACGTGCATATTTGGGAGGTTAAGGTTTGATAAATATCTAAATGATTAAACAATCTACGAAGAAATTAATTTGAAATTCGGTGGAGTTTTGGGTATTTTCTATGAAACAGTCGATTGGAAAAATTCATAGACAGTACATTGAAAGAGTAATCCATTTTATATTTAGTAATCTTTTTTATTCTACTAAAACTTTTATCTTATTGCTTGTTAGGTTGACATATATTCGTTTGATTTTTGTTCATTAAGTAAACTTGTGATTGTTTTTTGTTCATTAAGTAAACTTGTGATTGTTTTTTGTTCATTAAGTAAACTTGTGATTTTTTTGTTCATTAAGTAAACTTGTGATTGTTTTTTTGTTCATTAAGTAAACTTGTGATTGTTTTTTGTTCATTAAGTAAACTTGTGATTGTTTTTTGTTCATTAAGTAAACTTGTGATTGTTTTTTGTTCATTAAGTAAACTTGTGATTGTTTTTTGTTCATTAAGTAAACTTGTGATTGTTTTTTGTTCATTAAGTAAACTTGTGATTGTTTTTGTTCATTAAGTAAACATTGTTTTTTGTTCAAAGTAAACTTGTGATTGTTTTTTGTTCATTAAGTAAACTTGTGATTGTTTTTTGTTCATTAAGTAAACTTGTGATTGTTTTTTGTTCATTAAGTAAACTTGATTGTTTTTGTTCATTAAGTAAACTTGTGATTGTTTTTTGTTCATTAAGTAAACTTGTGATTGTTTTTTTTGTTCATTAAGTAAACTTGTGATTGTTTTTTGTTTTTTGTTAAGTAAACTTGTGATTTTTTTTTTTGTTCGTTAAGTAAACTTGTGATTGTTTTTTTGTTTGTGATTAAGTAAACTTGTGATTGTTTTTTTTAAACTTAGATTGTTTTTCTTGTTATAAACTTGTGATTGTTTTTGTTCGTTAAGTAAACTTGTGATTGTTTTTTGTTCGTTAAGTAAACTTGTGATTGTTTTTGATTTTTGTTCGTTAAGTAAACTTGTGATTGTTTTTGATTTTTGTTCGTTAAGTAAACTCGTGATTGTTTTTGATTTTTGTTCATTAAGTAAACTCATGATTGTTTTTATGTACCCAATTATCAACAGTTATTCCCATTTAAATAATTTTATCATCAATAATGGGATAGTATATTTCAATCTCAATTAAAGTACCAATCTAAACTTTACCTTCATGCTATTTAAAACTCACTTCCAATTGGAGAATATTAGATGAGAGATTTGGATGAGATGTCACTAGCAGAAAATTAGGTCCTTCTTTTACAATCTTTTATTTACACATGTCTTAAACCCCTATTTATATCCACATACCTATATCTTGTTATATGCCTATGAGTTCCTATATACACCTGCACACACACACAAAAAATCATATGTATATTTCCATATTTACACATATACACCTGCAGAGAAAACGCATATCCATATATCTCCATATACACTTATACTTACATATATACATATACACATAAGGACACCTGTACATCCATATACATATGCACATATATATTTACACACCTATATGTATACACATATACACAGACATATATGCATACATACATACACATATATACACACATACATGCATGCATATACATGCGTAATATGCAGCATATCTACATACACACATATGCGTTAATTTGCACTTACACATATCTACACACGTACTTGTCCCTATCCTCATGTCCACCCGTATAATAGGCCAGTTAATAAAATTTGAATAATGAAAAACCAACAAAATGATACCAATATTGGCAATAAAATTGAAAAGAAGCACATGTGAACCACCTTTTCTTTTAACCATATATATATATATATATATATATATATATATATATATATATATATATGCATATGCATGTTTCATTAAATAATATAGACAAGTGTTGTCTATTTATTTTATGTAAATTCTTTTCATATCGTCTGATAAGCAACGACAAACTTCCAGCATCTTATATGCACGAGTTTGTCGTTGCTTGGTGTGGACATGAAAGTGAGACTAACCTCAGCTCTCGACATAAGAGGGTTCATTTGTGTCTGGCGTGCAGGGCAGTAATTGGTCCGAAGGAAGAAACATCACCATTACGGTGAGTCGGACTTATGGGAAACGCGATCTCGTAGCTGCGAGGATTGGCGAGAGGTGAACTTGGCCGTATGCAAATTGGTTGGTGTTCGCTGGCATAAATGTGACGGCGGGAGACCACTCAGGAGAGTTGTGTGTAGCGAACTACAAGGCAGTGTTGAAATAATTGAGTGCAAAGATCTGTGGAGTTTTGTAGCTAAATTGTTTTGAGCAACCTGTCTTGAAGCTGAGGAGTTTTGTTTCTTCCGGAAGTAGGTGGTGCCAGGCCAACCCGTTCCCTTCCTATTGTTTGGTCCTAATTTTACTTACAAGCTATTTCGGCATAATGGGGGACAGATTCAACCTGAATTCGATGGCTCAACCCCGGTACTTGATTGGGTGGAAAAAGTGGAACTGCATTGCCTCTTGTCTGGCTAAAGAGCATTAAACACGTGATTCCTCTGCGTCTGTCCGACGGGGCTTTCGCTGTGTATCAACAGCTCAGTGCTGAGGAAAAACAGGATTATGAGAGAATCAAGGCAGCACTATACAAGGCGTTTGCTATCGACCCTGCCACTGCCTGGAAGCAATTCGAGGCAAGAACTTTACGTCCAGGCGAAACTGTTGATGGTGTTGTTCGGTGGGCTGCCCGAGCGGGCCTTGGCATATAAATTTCTGGCAGGGCTCCCAACCGGAGCAAAGCAACTCCTGCGAGTGAGCTCAAGCATAGACTCGTTGTCCCTTAATGACCTGGTAGACCGGGCCAGGATTGTGATGAAGGATAACTGAGGTGAGAGAACCGGTAATCGCCGCTGCACAGTCCACGCTGAGTGATGATAGACCGTCTCAGGGGCCCAGCCCCCGTTGTGGGGTCGTGTGTTATAGGTGCGGTGGCCAGGGCCACATTGCGAGGAACTGCAGGCGGCAACTGACAGCTGTTTGCTGCTACTGGTATAATGAGACTGGACATATGGTCCGGGATTGTGCGGGAAACGGGGCCGGGGACAAGGTGACAGTGTTGACCTCTTCCCCAAGCAGAAATTAGATGAGGCGCTTCCGATCATTCAGGTCTATATTAATGAGACATTGTGCTCAGCACAACAAAGCAAAGGTGAGCCAGTGATGGACTACCATGAACTAAACACGCATGTTGATGCGTTCACGGCAGATGCTGATGTTTGCGCCGGCAAGCTACGAGAGTGGTGCCAGCAGGGTTCCAATGTGTCCCTGCTGGATCTAAGAAAAGCGTACCTGCAGGTCCAGGTCAGCGAGACGATGTGGCCGTTTCAAATGGTGGTGTTTGCTGGCAGAAGGTACTGCCTTACTAGGCTGGGCTTCGGGCTGAACGTGGCACCCCAAATAATGAAAACCATTGTCAACGCTGTGTTGTCACAGGAAGAAACCATAAAAGAGGCGACATCGGCGTACCTTGATGATATATATGTGAATGAAGACATTGTCGTCATCACGCATAAGGTCCAAACTAGCAGAGCTCGATGCAGTGATAAAAGGCATCAACCTGGCACTCCAGTGGAAAGTCAGGAAATTACGCATACACACTGATTTGCTATGCGTGTACCACTGGATATTGGACACACTGACAGGCAAGGCCAGGGTGCATACCAAGGCGGCTAGCGAGATGCTGATCAGATGGAGGTTGGAGACCATAAGAAAGCTGGTAACAGAGTACACCCTATCTTTGGATGCGGTGCTTGTCACCTCAAACTGCAACCTTGCTGATAGGCTCACTCGGGTGCCACAGAGATGGTATGGCGCCATGAAGAAAGAAGCTGAGCCAGTACTGTTACTATGTGCTGCCTCTGTTGAGGCGACGGACAAAATCAGGGAGATACACCACAACAGTGTGAACCCCGGAGTGAGACGGACATGCTATTTTGTACAGTTGACCAATCCGTCAGTGTCCAAAAGTGCAGTGAGAGTGGTGGTCAAGGAATGCCAAACATGCCAGTCAATCGACCCCGCCCCAGCTAGATGGCGGAAAGGTCGGCTGGGAGTAGACATGACTTGGAACCGACTGGGTATGGACATAACCCATTACGGCAGCCAGCATTTCCTCACACTGATAGATTGCGGATCGACGAGGTTCACGATCTGGCGCCCATTAGTAAGACAGGACTCCTCCAGTGTCATCCGTGAATTGGAGTCCATATTTTACAAAAGGGGGCCGCCTGAAGAGATCCTCACGGCAACGCGACATGGCCTTCTGCAGCAGGGAGTTTAGGCGTTTAAAGACGAGTGGGGTATCCAGCTCAGACACCGATGTCGCGTATGTGCGCCGGTGGCAACGGCATAGCAGAGCGGTGCCACAGCTACGAAGAGGATCGCAGCCAGGAAGCAGTGCCGCGATAGTGGGCGGTCTATAGATATAATGCAACACCAAAAGATGCCGTAACTGCTGCGAGCGCACCCGCCAATGTGATCCATCGCTACCGAGTGCGCAACAAGGGCATTGACACGCGTCTGCCTGATCGGCGGGGAACACGAGGGCCATATGAGTTAGGGGACACCATCTGGGTGAAGCCTCCCAATAGCCGGTGCACCACCAGCTTTCAAAGAGGACGAATCACCGGCATCGTCAGTGAGCAGGCAGTGCTGGTCGATGGTACTCCACGCCATGTGAGGGATGTCCGGCCAGCCCTAAATACGAACGAGTTGGCGAGTAGCAGCAGTGGTGAATCATCCAACGATAAACTGTGGATCCGACCTATGCTCCGCGGGCCTGATGCTTTGACTGCGGACCCCGACGCTGATGCCGATAGTTCCGACGCCCCTTCTGAGAGCTCTGATGAAGAAGTCCAGACAGTACCCCTTCGTAGGAGTGCCCGCAACAAACGACCACGTCCGCAATGCCACATGTGTGATCTTGAGACCAGGGGGGAGTGTGGACATGAAAGTGAGACAAACCTCAGCTCTCGACATAAGAGGGTTCATTTGTGTCTGGCGTGCAGGGCAGTAATTGGTCCGAAGGAAGAAACATCACCATTACGGTGAGTCGGACTTATGGGAAACGCGATCTCGTAGCTGCGAGGATTGGCGAGAGGTGAACTTGGCCGTATGCAAATTGGTTGGTGTTCGCTGGCATAAATGTGACGGCGGCGGGAGACCACTCAGGAGAGTTGTGTGTAGCGAACTACAGGCGGTGTTGGAATAATTG
The DNA here is from genome assembly GCA_903632075.3 of Acanthosepion pharaonis. Classification (NCBI taxonomy): domain Eukaryota; kingdom Metazoa; phylum Mollusca; class Cephalopoda; order Sepiida; family Sepiidae; genus Acanthosepion; species Acanthosepion pharaonis. Next base: position 641,529 of record CAHIKZ030000931.1, on the reverse strand, counting down.
AGTGCAAAGATCTGTGGAGTTTTGTAGCTAAATTGTTTTGAGCAACCTGTCTTGAAGCTGAGGAGTTTTGTTTCTTCCGGAAGTAGGCGGTGCTGGGCCAACCCATTCCCTTCCTATTGTTTGGTCCTAATTTTACTTACACTTGGGAATCTTCCATGTAAACAGAAACAGACTATCATCACTGTTGTTCATGTATTGCTCAATATATTGAAATGTAATTGTCATCTTTGATAATGGCTGATGTAAGCCAAAAGCTTAGATAGGATTAAAAAATATGTATCAATATTGTGATTTTCTTTCTTCGGTTAATGATAATGTTATTAAGCTTATCAGATGATATGAAAAGAATTTATATAAAATAGACAACACTTGTCTATATTATTTAATGAAACATGCATCAATGAAAAAATGCTGCCTAAATACACAATATATATATAAGATTGAGATATAAATGTATATATCTGCAAAGACAATATAAATAATTTGTCCCAAGCATTAGTTATACACAGAAATAATTTCAATCAATTTTGATCTCAAAAATCTTGTCCTTGTTGAAAGAAAATAATTTATAAAGATAAAAAGTTCTCAAAAGTGCATTAATAACACAAGCCCAAACATAAATATACACCCTGTATTTTTTCAAATGTCTCCTTTCTTAAAAGAAAAGCTCTTTTCTCAATCCAGCATATTTATGCATGAACATTAAAAATTAAAGGAAAATGGTAATGGTAATATAAGCTGTTTCCTCATAAGGAAACATTTGTCATTCATTAACCAGTTCACACACCACCCCAATCTTGTGAACAGGAGTAGAGGTTTATACCTGGCTTTCTGTTTAGGATTGGGTTTTCAGTTCCTTCTAAAGTTTTCTTTTTCACTTTCAGTAGCCTCTTGCATCTTATTAGCATTATCGCCTTTCTTTGAGGAAATTGATTTAAAAAAAAAAAAAAAAAGAAAGAAAAAAAAGAAAAGAAAAATCAAAACAAAAAAAAACAGCAGCCAGTACAACTTCCGGTTGAAATTTATAAAATCTTTCTCTTAAAACAATTTTTCAGCAAAATAGGTTTTTCATGTCCGCTGCTATTGCTCATTCCAATATTGATAACCTTTTATTTGAACCGTATATAGCCATAGTTTCTTTCCATAATGTCAAAAGATTTTCAAATATATTTTACAATTTTCTCAAATTTAAATTTGAACACAAAAAATATGATCTGAATTTTTAAAATATATCTTCTTTCTTCAGAGAAATGTTCCTTTCTCAAGCCAACATATTTATGTACAACCATAAAAGCATAATAACAACATTAACTCAATTTTGTTAAGTAACATGTCAAAATTATCATCTTCCATAGTTTCCTTTCCATAACATTGAGAGGTTTTCAAATATGTTAGAATGTACTCAGATTTGAATTTGAATGCATAACATTAGTTTTTCTCAACAATACTTTTTCTGTGTGCATAAATAAGGGTTTTTCACAATAAATTTCAACATTTGCTGATAACGTTCCTCAAGAAATGAAGTTTTTACTCTGATCATTTCTATATTATATATATATATAATAAAGAAGTTAATGGTCTAAGCTGAATTAGACCAGGAAACAGTAGTATTAAAAATGTTCTCAATACACATATGAAATGATAAAAATTTAACATGTAGAGCTTTTAAGTACAAAAAATTAGGAAATCAGCTGATTCCACTACCTTGATTTTAACCTTTTGGTATCTTCAGGTGATTTTGGTCAATTTGTTTCCTAAGATACTGAAAGGTTGAAACCAAGGTAGCAGAATCAGCTGATTTCCTAATTTTATATATATATATATATATATATATATATATATATATATATATATATATATATATATATGTGTGTGTGTGTGTGTGTGTGTACATACATACACACAAGTATAATTTACCCCTGTCAAGAATCACAACAGGAATAATTGCTTCTACAAGCTTTTACTAGGTAGTTAAAACAGTATTGGGTAAATACCCAAGTGTTCATTTACTCACTTTCCTTTGACAACCAATGTGGCATACCAGTGATGAGACCTTTGTCAAGATATCTATCAAAAACAATGGCACACTGAGAAAAGTAGATTCATTGTTTTTTTTTGTTTGTTTTTTGTTTTTTTTTCTAAGGCCAGCAATATGAACACAGAATCTGTAGTAACTGATAGTACCACTTCGTAATCAAGCAATTTAAAAAAAAATTTAATCAGGTGTTTCCTTACCTTACAAGTACCAGACATCCTGGGAATAACCACAACTGGTTTTGCGGCAGAAAGTGGATGATGAAACATGGGAATCAAAAATTGTGGTGCCCGACTTCAAAAAATAAAGTGGTACACACAGCTGGGGAGAAAGGCAAAATGGCTCATGATTCACATGGCCTCAATGAGACGCAGACGGCTGAAAAGAAATTGTAATCAAATTACTTTAATTTAAAAACAAAAACAGATAAAAGCAAGATCATTCACATATATAAAAAGCAATGTGTGTTTATGTGTGTGTTTATATAGTTGGGCATCAGTTTTTCATTTATGCATGTTTACTTAAAAAGCAATAAAAGTTATTTTTTGTTTTTTTTTTACATTATTTACATGCAGACTAGTGTCTTCATCTTTGTTGTTATTACAATATTTTAGACATTGTGTCCTCTGACCATTCTGACTCACTACAGAGGTAGATCATTCTCAATCCACTGACCATATCTACGGATATCATATCTAGTACTGGTCAGTTACTGCTTACTCCATTTCCATTGAGTACACTGCCTGAGGTAGGGATTGAACTCACAATTATTATTCATGAATCAATGTTTCAATCCACTAAGCTATTGTCCCATAGGCAAATCCTGGGTGGAAAACTTGGAGCCTTAAACCTAACTGTTGATGAAGGCTAAGGGATACATTGTGATCATAAAAAAAGATGAGGATTATATTCTACATGTAACTAATAACATCCCAGAAAGTGAGACAGTTTTTTTTTAATTTTTTTTTGTCTTCAGTTCAGACCATTTTCCTAGTTTCCAGCAGAGTTTGAACATAAGTTGTCCAATACCTTCCGAGTGCTTTTGGCCTCCATCAACCATTATCAGAAAATTTGGTACGAGTTAATGAGGTTGTGCATGAGGTACATATTACATTTCCTTGGTTCTGATAGTGATAACAGTGGAGATAGCTTTCAATAATCAGCATATGTGTACATGGATTTTTTCATTTTCTTTGATAAAGGTTGACACCAGTCCAGGCCTACTGTTTCAACTTCATCCTCAGAATCCAGTTGAGCAGTATGGTCCAGGGCATCTGTTGAAGGAATAATTATAGTGAATCTGTTTAAATTCAGAATTTTCCTTCTTCTAGACTAGCTACCACACAAAGCTAGAGATACAGTCTACCCTACTATTTAACCTATGTTTAATGCAGGTTAATCAAAGCCAGACAATCCAAATGTAAGCCTTAATTCATTAATAGAACAGATAATGTATTAATCAGTAGACCATGAATCAGATAAATACTGTATTTTGAAATATTGAAATTGCCTGTTTTAAAATCATTAATTTATATTCAGATTCAAATCCAATGATTTAAATAATGCATGCTTAAAAATCATTGTAGTTAGCAAACGTTGCCAATTCAAAACAATTTTCTTTTTAAATAAACAAATTAGGATTTTGACCAGGACTTGATTTGCTTAAATTTGCGGAAGAATTCATACTCAGTTTGGTTAATCAGCATCTTACATTTTTTTGTGCTTGTGCCAAGTAAAGTAGTAGAATTCTAGTTAACATTTCTAATAATAAACCACTGATATAAAATAAAATCTGTTGTATGTTTCTCTTTCTACACACACACACATTATATATATATATATATATATATATATAAAATAATGAAAAGGAGAAATAACTATGGCATTCAGTGCATACAAACAAGAAAAAAAAGGGATAAAAAACCTAACACCAACAACTAATGCGTAAATTACTTCAACAAAAATGAAAAAATCCACAGTCAATTGCTGAAACCTCCTGATGAGTGGACTGAACAATTAAAAAAATGTATGTCTACAAAATTCTAGAGTTGAGGTGCTGAATGTAACATCAAATGAGGGAAGTGACAAATTTTATTTGTATTAATTCTCTCTCTTATATATATATATATATATATATATATATATATATATATATATATATATATATATATATATATATATATATTCTGTATTTTAATGTTCAACTTTTCCATATGACAAATAATCCTTCTCAAATGAGCAGAAAATTCTAACAGAAATTGTACAAGGTTTAATTTGGGAAGAAATGCACAATAGATATGGTACAAGCTTTCAACTTTCTCAGGGTAGGTAGATTCAAGTGATGAGTTTCCTCATATACAGAGTGAGATGGTTAAATTGTCACCATTTTATATTTTTCATTTTGTACATGTGCATTGTTTTTGATTTTGCCAACTGGACAGTATAATAGGGTCAGTTGGGCACTATCTGTGAGAAAAGAGCACCATGACATAATTTGCTCCCCAAGAAATTTGGAAACAGCATGCTGTACTGCTTGGCATTCATGCCGGAAGCTCCAATACAAACATTTCAGAGTGTTTGGGTGTTAATCTGAGAACAGTGCAGAGGATCTGGAAAGAGTTGGATGATATAGCCAGTCAACATCATGGTGTCTGGAGTGATAGTGACTTTATACCTCCATACATCTTATTACAGAGCCTCAAACTCAACACAGAGGCCAACATCAAGTACCTTGAGCTGGTAGTGCTACCCTGGGTCAAGAGGTTGGCTGCTGGAAGACCCTATTTCTAGCAACACAAGCAGAAAAAACCCAGTCACAGCTGTCAGACAACTTCTGCAACCACATCACCCCTTACATCTGGCCATCTAACTCACCAGACTGCAACCCCCCTTAATTATTATGTGTGGGACACAGTTGAGTGAAAGACCAACAAAACTTCTTTTAACACCAAAGATGAACTGAAGGCAAAGATGATGGCAACATTCACTAACTTAAACAAGTAGACTGTCCAGAAGATTTGCAAAATATTTTGAAGTCATCTGGAAGCCATGGTTGAAGAAAATGGTGATTTTATTGAATAAATTTACACTTTAGTATTTCAAGATATTTTTGTGTAATTTTGGTATATATGCTGCTAGTTTATAATAAAATGTAGAAAATATGATAAATATATTTGTAAGTTTATTGTTTGTAATAGCTGTAAAACTTTTACTGTAGGTGACATGCACTGTTAACATCAGGTAAGTATCTTTGTTGTGACCATGGCAGATTATTGTAAAATGTTTACAAAACCAGGTGAAAAGACTGACAACATAAAAGTAGAAAATACTACAATAATAACTGGAAAAAAAAAAAAATTCTGAAGACTCACATTTGAAAACCTAAGAACAATAAGCAATTAACAAAGCATGCTATCGTTTTGACATCATCAGTAAATTCATTATGATTCTACTGGACATAAACTGAGAGATTGGTTTTCTATTATTATTAAGTAACAAATTAATCCCCTAGAATTACAAGGGGCATAAGATATATGAGGACATGTGATTATGTGCCAGCAGTTATGGGATAATTAATTACTCTACTTCAAAATTTCATAATGTAACTGTTATGGTATTCATAAAACACAGTGATATTGAGATTGTGCTCAAACGACTTCCACAGACAAAGTTCAAAAGTTGGAAATGGTTTTGTGTTCGAAATCATATGGAAACAACTTTCTACAAAAATTTACAAAAATACATATAAATTGTTAATGGTACACTATCTACATTACTTGGACTATTGTCCTCATCTTTGTCACCATATTTATCAGGTTTCAGCCGTTGTGCACTCCAGCCTTCTTCAGGTGGTTGGAATGTCGAACTAAACCCTTTATTTTGCTCACTGGGGTAGACTATTCTAATTCCATGTGCCATGTCTAATGGATGTCAGTTATCAGTTATCTCCTGTTAATTCACCTCTCCAAGTTCTCCACTGCCTTAACCAGGTATTGAACTCATAACTCTTTGGGTCCTGTCACTGGATCTAACTAACGTCTTTATCCACTGTGTCCTTGAGGACATTGGAGTATGAATTTATAGGTGTTATAAACCTGTCTTCAGCAACCATTTTTTTATGAGTGTTCATATTGCAATTTTTGCTGTTATTTTTCATGTTTTTACCAGAGCTCATATCGAATAAAGGGTTCAGTTCGACATTCTAACCACAACAACAGCTTAAATGTTGTGATAAATATAGCGACAAAGACGAGGACAATAGTCCGAATAATGTAAATCATGTACATAATACCTCATCTCAAAAATATAGACAGAAATTGTTAATGGTATTTATTCATTTTGGCTTATGGGCAAATCACGATGAAACACCAGTTCCTGTAGTTAAGCAACATCGAGCCTGGTCAGTAATTAGATGGCTGACCAGTTAGGAATACCAGATGCTGTAATTATACACCACATAGCCACATTCCGTTGAAACATAGTGAAGAACAAAAACCATTCACAGCATTCATACAACATAAATGAATACTACAATTTGTACAGCGGATCCAGAACCTTATCAATGCAAATCGCAGAATGTTCATGAGGGTCACTGCCAAAGATCCCCAGGTGCCCAAGGGGACTACCTTCTATTTAGTACAACTCATGATAGATGGTTGTTTTTGTTTAGTGACATAATAACAACTCTATGGGTTATTTCATGCCAAAATCTAAATATTTTGTATATAATATTTTCTTTTTTTTGAGATAATAATAGTTTTAGTGATACACATCTTACTAACTGCAATATTTGACTACAGTAAGCCTACTACTATTGCTCAGAAGTTGGGGTCACATTATACACAAGCTATATGAAAAAAAATCCCTTTTTCACAAAAAAAAAAAAAAAAAAAAAAATCCAGGGCTAGCACTTTACATTAAGTAGTCTTATACATGAGTATAGATGGTATATGCAACATAAAAAAAACAAATACCAAGTTCAACACCAGATGGTCACAAATACTTAGACTTGAACCATCAAAAAACACATTGGCACACAGAGTATTTAGTTGCCAAAAATATATCCACCCCTTTTCATTAGTTTTATTGCTAAGACATTCTTAATTAGTATTTGAACTCCTAAATGTTATTATGTCATTAAGTATATACAACATAATACATTAGTTAATTTAGCATATTGATTTTATTTCATTAAAAATTGAATAGGATGGGCAGATCTATTTTTTTGTATACTACAGAGGTAGGTAAATATTTTTTCAGGAGGGGTGGGGAGTCCTACATTTGTTTGATGCCTTATGGCCACATCACATTGAAACACATGTTTCCATATGTTCACCGAAGTTAAGCAACATCGAGACGGGTCAGTAACTAGATGGTTGACCACTCAGAAATACCAGGTGCTGTAAGCTGGGATGTGTTGGTGTAATGGATAATGGCTTGGAATTGTTAATCAGAGAGCCAAGTTTCAATTCTAGTTGAGTTTGTTACATTTATTTACATGCCAATACCTTTAGGAAAGGTATGAAGCTACTCTTCTCCCTCCATCTAAGGGTTAATTAGTAAAAATTGAATCACTAAAATCATTGTCTCAAAATAAAAAAAATAAAAAAATAAATTGCATACAAAATATTTAGATTTCAGGATTAAATAACCGACAGAGATTAATATGGCACAAAAATAAAAGTAACCAACCAACGTGTTGTGTGGTGGATTCATTGCAGAATGTTCAATAACCACTAATTCAGACTGACAAGGGTTCTCCAGGTATGTTGTAGTCACAGTATTTACTCTGTCTCCCCACAAAGACGAGATGTGACACAAGGTCACTTTTTAAGGTGGGGACCTGAGTGCATACACCTGGGCTAGGAACAAAAATTCCAGAGTCCCTGCAACGGCACGGGCTTATGTGTGAGCACTGATCCCTCTCTCTGGTGCAATGAGAGGGCACGGCCTTGGGCAGCTGTTCCCCAGGGCTGGGCACCTCTCAGTATAATTTTCCTCAGTTACAACTCTGTCCCTTGATGGAGCCAACTCAGAGCACACTCTGCCCAAAGACAGAGATGTAACTGAGAGATGATAAATAGGGTGTTACAATCTACTTGAAAGAAATTTGTATTTACTTGACTCCTCCACTGAGTCAGGTTGTGACACAAGGTTTTTAACATGGGGACCCGAGTGTCTTCACTTAGGCCACTGGTCTTAGCTTGTCTAAGCTGGTATGAGCTAGTGATAGCTGGCCATAGCTAGTCCAAGCTAATCATAGCCGTGATACTACCAGTGCAGGGACGGATCCCTGTGCCCGGTAAGTATCAATGTGTTACAAACTACTCAAGAGAGCAATTTTCACACTTGAAGAGAAATGGGCACAGTTTATATAGAGCTGAGAGGTTGAGTCCATTAAGGAATGTGGGGGAAGATAAACATGCTGCTGCTGCTAGCAAGAACCTACCAAGTTATGAGGGGAGAACTTAATCTAAAAGCAACAGAATAATAACAGAGACTGCAGGTATCAAAAAAATAATTAAATAATGAACAGAGAAGAAACACTCATTTTAGCATTGATAGTGAATAGTAATCACTAACCAGTGACCGATACATTGGAAGTAATTAAAACCACAACTCTCATGTGTCACACAGTACACTGAATGCACCAACTCAATTTACATCAACTAGGACAAAAGGATCTAGTAACCTAGAGGTTATGAATTTTTTATAAAGATTCAATGAAATGAATAAATTTTTATAGGTTTGTCATTTATTCCCATTGGACATTAACTAAAATTAAAAAAAGAAAAAAGAAAAGAAAGGAAAACTAATTAGACAAAAATAATGCACAAAAAAAAAAAAAAAAAAAAAAAATTATTCTTTAAAATGCTTTTGCAAGCCGAAGTCTGCCCACATGTTTTTAGCTTGCCCACTACTGGATCAGCAGCAAGAGCACATAAATTTAAGGTAATGAAATAAAATGTTTGAGACCCATCATCCTAGATCAGGGGTGGCCAAACTTGCTTAATGTAAGAGCCACATACAATCATGTTCAGCTGTTTGAGAGCCGCAAGACACAAACAAAATTTACAAATGTTTTTGTTACATACATATTAACATTAAACTTATGTTTTAATCCAACGGGGTCTTAAGTTTATACCCGGTAAATAATTGTAAAGCTTGAGAATTTTTTTTTTTATTTACATTTTAAATTAACTGAATTAATAATTAATTAATATACTGAGATCTTTTCTGTAATGAAAAAAGGAGCTCAGCCAACATATTCCAAGAGCCATGTTTGGCTTGTGAGCTGCGATTTTGCCACAATCAGTTCTAGATCAAGGTGGGTTGTGATTTTCATTGAGCTACTTACAAAAATTTTGTTAACTAGTTCATTTTCTATGGCTTATTGACCCTTTTCAGGTTATTTAAAGCCAGAAAATATTTTTACATTGTGAGAATTTTTTTTTAAGATAATAATGGTTTTAGTGATAAATGTCTTATTAATTAACTCATAGTTGGGGGGAGAAGAGGTGGATTAATACCTTTCCCAAGGGCATTTGTGCATAAGTAAATATCTCAGATATGAGGTGGGTTGTGATTTTCATTGAGCTACTTACAAAAATTTTGTTAACTAGTTCATTTTCTATAGCTTATTGACCCTTTTCAGGTTATTTAAAGCCAGAAAATATTTTTACATTGTGAGAATTTTTTTTTTAAGATAATAATGGTTTTAGTGATAAATGTCTTATTAATTAACTCATAGCTGGGGGGAGAAGAGGTGGATTCATACCTTTCCCAAGGGCATTTGTGCATAAGTAAATATCTCTGAGAAACAATTCCAAGCCATTATCCAATACTCCACCCCAACATCTAAGTTTACTGCACCTGGTGTTTCCAAGCAGTCACCCATCTAAGAAATGACCATGCCCAACATTGCTTAACTTCAGTGATCATATGGGAACTGATATTTCAACATGATGTGACTATAAGCCACATCACATGCACATTCCCAAGTTGTCACCCACCTAGGTACTGACCAGACTCAATGTTGCTTAATATTGATGATCATATGGAAACCAATGTTTCAATGTGATATGATATGACCATAATCCATACAACATGCACATTTAAGATTACAGCACCTGTTATTCCTAAGTGGTCACCCATCTAATTACTGACCAGGCTCAATATTGATTAACTACAGTGATCTTATGGGAACTGGTGTTTGAATGTGATGTGGCCATAAGCCAAAATAAATAAATAATACCATTAACAATTTATATATGTTTTTGTAAATTTACATAGAAAGTTGTTTTCAGATCATTTCAAAAAGCAAAATCTTTTCCTTTCTATTTCTTCTAGAATAAATATTTCTACTTGTTCACAAATTGTCAAGTGATTCTGACTGATATCAAGTCAAGAGTTGATTCATGATAGACTATGTTTCTTGCAGACAAATGACTGGAATCATTCACTCAAATATTGTTTCGGGGCTTTTTCTAGAACAACTTTGCTGTATTTATCAAGGAGGCACAATAAGAGATTAACAACAATAACTAATAATGAAACAGAACAATTCTAACAATATACAGGATATATGGGATAGAAGATTCGTTCTTACCATAAATCTTATTAGGCATGTTAAGAGATTAGCAACAATAACTAATAATGAAACAGAACAATTCTAACAATATATTGGAATAAAAGTTATGTGACATATAGACAATTTATCCATACTGAAGATCTTATTATGAGGCACAATAAGAGATTAAGTGGAATAAATAATAACAAAATAGAACAATTCTGAGCCATTAGACCACCCACAGATTCAAGCTTACAGCACTTGGTATTTTCAAGCAATCACCCAAGGAGGTACTGACATGGCTCGATATTGCTTAACTTTGATGGTCATATGGAAACTGGTGTTTCAATGTATTTACAAAAAGGAAAAATTTAGATTGTGCAAATAAAATTTAAAAAAAAAGCGCTATGAATAAACAGAGACATTTTTAAGTATCTATGTTGAGAAAACAAGATTCTGCATAAATTTTGTTCACCTGACACACAGGTAAGCTGATAAGTAATCTTGGTAAAGACCATTAAGTTACTAGTCACAACTACAAAGTCAAAAAAACAACATATCAAATAAAAATATTCCCAGGTAATGAATTTCAAAGTACATCATTATAATTTCACGAGAGTAGAATATAATTTTACATTGGATATAATGTTAAGTTACTGTACTATAAATAATCAGACTATTTTAAATCAGTTCACAGCACTACTTAAGTTGACTGGTCAATTTTATTAAAGAAGAAGTGGGGGCATTTTGTGTTTTTAGTCTTCATTAGATGTTCCTCAAGTCGACATTTATCAGAATAAAAAAAAAAAAAAATTTTTTTATTAATTTAAAAGGTGGGTTCTATTCATAATATAAATACAATATCAAATTGATCCATAAAGAGTTATTTGTACCTTGTTTTTAATTATTAATGTCAATTTTGAAACTGTGCTTTTGTCATTGATAACTGTATACTATTATGAATTGGAAAATAGGACATCATCATCAATTGGAAGCACAGTTTCAAACTTTATATTTGTGAAGAAAAAACAAGTACAGATAACTCTGTAAAAAGCCAGGGACTGATTTGTGACTGTATTAATATTTTGAACATATAAAGTTCTAATGAATGCAACTAAAAACAGAAAATTTTTTTGTGGGTAAGTAATTTTTGTAGATTAGTGTTAATTAGACCTTCTGCTACATAATTTTGTCACAATCAAAAATTATTCATATTTTATCAATTTAGAATGGGTTCCTGTTCATAATATAGTGTCAAATTGATCCCTGATTTTTTAAGGATTTATCTGTACATGGTTTTTACTTACAAATGTCCAGTTTGTACTTAGATCATTGATATTTGTGTATGACTCATGTCCTATCAATAAATGTTATGACAAAACAGTTTTCTTTTTAACAAAAAGATTTATATATATATATATATATATATATATATTAGGAAGCATGGTGGAGTAGTGCCTAGTGGCCTCGATTGAGGAATTAGAGAGTAGAGTTTGATTTCCAGTCAAATCCATTACATTCACTTAGAAGGTAATACCCTTAGGAAAGGTATTAATCCTTTTCTTTTCCCTCCAGCTATGGGTAAATAGCAGGACAGACTGAGTTCTATAGCCTTAAATGGCAACTGGTCTAGGAGAGAAATAACTCTGAATTCAAAACCTGCGGAGGGTCATTTGGGGATCTTGTTGCACATAGTGCACTAGGTCTCAGGCCCTTCAAAAAGTGTGGTTGGTTCTGCACAAAGCCTTCATCACTATAATCAAATCATATGTGCTGGTGTTATCGGTTCCTAGGAACTGAGCTGCTTCACCCTCATACGTTGAATATGATGGGAGAGCCCAACATACATACACATACATTATATATATATATATATATATATATATATATATATATATATATATATATATATATATATATATATATACACACACACACACAAAAAAATGTATATATACTTCAGGAAAGGAAAAACTTGTCTTTTGTAGTTTAACAAATTGCAATAACACTGTTTACTGTTGTATGCTATTCTCACAAGAGATGCAATTAAATTGGCAACCCTTTAACAATAAATTGAAAATGCATGTTACCCAAGCTGTAGTACTCTGTCATACTAATAAATTTCTGGAAGCTAAAGGTCACCATTTTGAGCGTCTCTTGTGATTGTAGAGTCCAAAGGTAACTTGTCTGAATCTCTGAATTAATGTCTAAATAAATTAAGTATTACAATATCTATACAAGTTTTTTCTTTCCTGAAGTGTATATACATTTTTTGGGCAGAATTTGTATATTTGGGGTTTTATTTTAGGAAAATATTTCAAACTTGCATTTAATTAAAGACAAAGTGGATGTATATATTTCTGCATGATGTATTCTAAAAAAATATTTTAAATGACAAAGTAAAACTGGCAGCTACTCTTTAAAATGACCGCCAGTCAGCAGTTAACTGGGGCTTGTTAATTTTTGATGCCTCCAAAATTAAACTGCTCTCAGAACCTTTTTTTCTTCCATTAGAATGGCTGATGCTAACCTCCAGGAGGGAGGGTAACTCCTTACACTTTCTTGGTCTCATGCTTTCTACTGACATTAAGTGGAGTAATTATAATGAATCTGCTGCTAAGTTAGTTCACTGTTTTGCACCAGACAATTTTTCTCATCACAATCTATCTTACAAATTTATAATTCTAGCATTCATTCATGCAATAAATATTGCTGCCATATATATGGTCTGGCTCTCCTGCTATATATCTTGAGCTTCTCAACAAAATCAAAAGAAGTGTCTGTAATATAATCGATCCTGAGCAGGCATCTCAAATTCAGTCACTTTCCCATCGCTGTGATGTCTTTTCTATACATATTTTCGTGGTAATTGTTCTGCTGAGCTTTCCTTACCTCAACTCCATGAATTTAAGTGTACTACTAGATTGACAACTAAGTGTCATCATTTTACTGTTGAACTAGCTAGATGTAACCATAAGTTTTATTCTAATAGTTTCTGTTCTCGCACTTCTCATCTGTGGAACTCCCTTCCTGACTCTTGCTTCCCTGCCACTATGATCTTTAAAAATTTAAATGCAATGTCAATCATCATCATCTGTCTTCCTGAAGACTCTTCTTTTATTGTCCTTTCTCCTTACTAAACTCTTCTCATTCTCTTTTGCTCTCAGTAACCCTTTGTGTCTTAGTAGCATTATTGCCTAGCTTGGAGTGAAATGATTAACAAAACAACAAAAGAAATATATATATCTCCATGTATTAAGATAATTATCCCACAATGTTTGTATAAGTACCTCTGAAAAAGCCACATCTCCCCAACAAAATTAATAAATGATAAAAAAATCCAAAGTTTTAAAACTCCACAAAATAAAAAAAGTATTTAAAAGTAACATAAGTCATATTCATATATCAATGATGTAAGCAGTTTCAAACTTGACATTTGTATATAAAAATCAAAGTAAAGATGACTCTTTAAAAAGACGGATCAATTTGGCACTGTATTTATATTATGAACAGTACCTCCCTTCTAAATTAATAAAAGAAAAAAAATCAATATCTTTTGGTTCTTGAGTAAGGTCTAATGAACGTTAATCTACAAAAATTATTCTCCCTCATCTCTAATTTTTTCCCTATTTTTTTCTTTTTTAACAAGAGGACCAGTTAATTTAAATAGTGTCCATTTCATTGAACATATGTTTTAATAGGAAATATGTCACAGCCTGGTGGTGTCAGGTGTTGTCTACAGCAGTGATTCCCAACCATTTTTAGCTCATGGCCCACTTTGAACCTAGAATTTTTTATGGTCCATGAAATTATTATAGTGTAAAAAATTACTTCCATTTTGTGGCCCATAAACTGTGGCCCAGTAAAAATTATAAAATTTATGTGGCCCACCTGAAATTTGCCATGGACCATAGGTTGAGAAACACTGGTCTACAGGATATTTTCGGCAAACCATACTTTACCTAACTTTTCTATGATTGGCTTTGAGTTTGAAAAAATATATTTTTAAAAACAAATCAAACTTAAAATGCAGCTTTTTTTCTTTTTTTTTTTAGACTGAAATTAAACAGTAAAAAGGCCAAATGTACTTTGCTTTATCATTAAAAGAATTTCCATTTTTTTTTCATTTGTGAAATACTCAAATAATTAAAACCAAAAAAAAAAAAGATACCAGTATAAAAACAAAAGTTAGCAAAAGTGTGTCAATATATCTTATAGAGCCAAGCAGCATTTTCCTTTAAGCACTAATCAGGAAACAACAAACAAAAGTAGCAATCAGTCATCCTTGCAAACCTTTCAGAGAAGGCAGAAGCATACAGCCTTTTCTAGCTCCTTACAAACCAAGTATAGAAGATACAAACAAATTAGTATTCAGTCACTTTTTTTTTTTTTTAACCCTTTTAGAGAAGGAAGAAACATACCTCATATATTATTTACGAGACACACAATCTGACAGCTACATACACATTCTGCAATCCCATTATGTTAAATTGGCTCCCAAGTCAACGATTAGTCCCAAATGCCTCTAACCCACCACTCCTGAAAAGTACAAAAGAAAGACATCAGTCTACTTCAACTTAGATCCAACTTGGGAAATAAATAAAACTGCTAGAAATCAATAGCATAGCATAGAAGTGATTTCTAAAGCACGCAAGTGATTATGATTCAATATGAAGACTCAAAACGACACTGAACGAGCAGAAGTAAATGCATTAAAGATTAGGGTTATTTTATGGATTGAGTTACGAACGTCATAGCTGTCTGATTTTGACCAGTTCATAGTAAACAAGAGTTGGCAATCAATTGATTCTTTCAAGGTAAAATCATTTTTTATGCATATCTTCTTGAAAAACATGAAACAAAACAGAACAGCGAAACAGCTGGTCGAAATAAATACATAAGTGAATTGTTAGGTTCTGTTATTGGTACAGCATGCTAGAAAAAAAGCACCCTGTTAGGGTCCCAGCTATGGGCAAAAAGTTAACCCACAAACTGGGGTCAAAACACTATGAAAGTGTAAAAATAGGTTTTAAAAACAGCATTTTTGGAAAGAATTATTACTAGCAATACATTCTTAGAAAAAAAAGAAAAAGAAGTATTACCAGCAATAAAAATCTTATTGAGGTGTTGATATGCCGTAAAACAAAACAAACCAAACTAGAAAAAAGGATTTAATTAAGGCTGAAGGGAAAGAGAAAATTTATTAACTGGGTGTGTTTTCATAAACAAAAGAAACAAAAACTCTGATCCCCACGTTTGTTTTTTATTTGTTGTTTGGTTTGAGATGAAAGATAAAGACAATTTTCAGAAAACTTCACTTAGTTTTTATTGGTAATTCTCTTACAGTGGAGTAATGGATAGTGGCTCAGATTGAGGAATTTGAGGGTAGAGTTCAAATTCCAATCAAGTTCATTACATTCCCTTACATACTAATACACTTGGGAAAGGTATTAATCCATCTCTTCTCCCCAAGGTATGGGTAAAATAGCAGGACAGACTGGGTCCTATAGCCCTGGTTGGCAACTATTCTAGGAGAAGGAAAACTGAATTCAAAACTAACCTATCAGGCTATCTTGTCAGAGACACACTAATCTTCTTTTTTTTTTTAAATTCAGAACCATTAGGACAAAACTTTGCTTCTTCCAATTGAGTAAAATCTTTTATCGTATCAGCTGAAATAAAATCATGTAATTCATCATTTTGGACCAGTCGTTGTTTTGGAGGCTTTCTGAATTCCCTTGTATTTGGCAAAAGTGGGGAGAAGAAAAGGTGGATTCATATCTTTCCCAAGGGTATTTTGCATGTAAGTGAATATAACTAAACAGGAATATGGCTCTTATCAATTCCGAGCCATTATCTATTAGACCACCTACACACCCAAACTTACAGTATCTGGTATTCCCAAGTGGTCACCCATCCAGGTTTGATATTGCTTAACTTTGGTGATTATATGGGAAATGTTGTTTCAATGGAATGTGGCCATAAGCCACACCACATGCACATACAAGCACCTGGTATTTCTAAGCAGTTACCCATCTCGGTACTGACCAGGCTTAATGTTGCTTAACACTGGTGATTATATGGGAACCAATGTTTCTACATGATATGATATAGCCATAAGCCACCTGCACATCCAAGCTTACAGCATCTAGTACTCCCAAACAGTCACCCATGTTCTTACAGACAAATGACTGGAATCATTGACTCATCAAATATTGTTTCAGGGCTTTTACTGAAACAACTTTGCTGTATTTATCAAAGAGTCACACTAAGAGATTAACAACAATAGCTGATAATAAAATAGAACAATTCTACCAATATACTGTAATGAAAGTTATGTGATGGATAGAAGATTTGTTCTTATTGGCACAATCAGAGATTAATTGCAATAACTAATAATAGAACAATTCATACAGGCTTCTTTTTTTATTTTTACATAGAAATGCTATGTGGCAGTTTTGTGTGTCATGGTCATTTTTGACAAACAGAAAGAAAAAGAAAAGCTTTACAAATCAGAGAAACATTTTTCTTTTTAAATAACACCAAGAATAGTTACTTTACCATATCTATTTATTTGACTTAAATTGTGAAAATGGATAGATATGTGCCTCAGTGACAACAAACAACACGCCAGAAGATGCACATATATTCTGCATAACAATAAATATGTTAACAGGGCTATTTTTAAATAGCATGGTCATTTATGATCAAGTCATATAATCATTTACAAACAAGATGAATAGATCTATTTTTGAAAAATGCATTTATAAAAGGCTTGAAGCAGTATCTACAATAGCATGATGGTAAATAAACCAGTTTGTTTTGCCTCACAGATCATGAGGTCTTCTACTTTTGTAGCCTTGTGCCAGAGTAAACTAAGTAAACAATTATGAAGGATTTGAGAGACTTTGATTGTAATAGTGTTTTCAGGAAAGACATGAATCCATTTTTACTTAGCATTGGATAAATACCAGGGTAGAATGAGTTCTTGTAGCCTTGAACAACTGAAATAATTCTGATTCCAAATCTAGACTCAAGTCATGAACAGAGCGATTTTGATTTGAAGGCACACTATAAATTAGTGTCATTTCTCATCTTCAGCATGGCTGCCAGTCTCCAAGCAGGCCAGTCTGCTCAGGAACATTTGTATTTGTTCAACACCCACAGAACCAATCCCTGGTTTACACTGTAACTATACCGAGCAGACTTTAGTTACAGTTTGTGTACATGCCCCACCAGTCACATACAGTTTTGAATTCAGAGTTGTTCTCCTCCTACAGTAGTAGAGTAAAGTCTGCCCTGCTATTTAACCCATACTTGAGGCTAGAAGAGATGGATCCATACCATTCCCAAGGGTATCTGTGCAAAAGTGAATGAATCAAACTCATCCAGAATCCAAACTTTCCTTGCCAATTTCTCATTCCAAGCCTCTAATGAGAGCTGGCATGTACTATTCCCGAATACTATGATTCGGAGGTAGGCCTGATTGGGGCCTCAGACAGCCCTTTGTGACTAGCTATCTTATTTGCTTTTTTCTACTTACATTTATATACATTATAAATTAAACTGACTCATATTAAAGGATGAAAAATTTTTGCAGATTTTAGCATCATTCTGGGGTTTTTTTTTCCCTTCCAAATCTGAATTTGTTTTGCTCATGCTAAGTCTCAAAAAAAAAAAAAAACACACTATATAAAATTCACTAGTTTTCATCCATAATGTCGAATGTATTAAAATTATTCAACTTTTTAACAAGAAAATCTCAAGTTGATATTAAAAATTGCTGAAAACATTGTTGATTTATTTAAGATGGAATGATCTATTATGATGTGTCTCCAATTTGTATTTAGTTACATTGTATTTTATTTTCAATTTTTCTAGTTGAATTGTTCACCTATATTGCATATGATACATTATTGTACATAATTAGTTTACAATAAAAATTTGTATTTTATATGAATAGTACCTTATGAAAATTGAGGTGTAGTAGACTTGGGGGTGGTATCATGGAGTGGAGGAGCACAAGATCCTTGCACTGGCCCTGCCTCTAACCATTATGCCAAATGCACATCTAGCAGTTTAAAAAAGAGGGAGTTGTACTAATGAAAAAACAATCAAAATAAAATAATGACCTTGAAGAATAAGAGTTTGATTATTCTTGTGTGATCATCCTTTTACTTTAACCCATCCTCCTGGCTTAAGTTTAAACTGACATTTTTTTTTCTTTTTCTATAAATTTTTTAAACTGTAATTTTGGAAAGAGAAAAATTCACTGAAATATATTAAAAAAAAAAAAATTACCAAGTCATCATGTGATATCAAGAAAATACAGACTTCAAGCAAAATGGTTACCATCAGTTTAAAATGATGCCAGGAGGATATGGGCTAATCATTTATACGTCTGTGTTTCTTTCTTTAACCTGTATCCACCTGGTGTCACTTTAACACCTTTTCCAAATATATAAATTATATAAACTTTGAAAAAGCAGTTTCATTGAAACTAGCTCACCTTTGCTAGGCTCCATCAGATTAAAAATGGAAAGAAAGAAATATATGTATGTATTTATGTGACACTATTTAACTATGGTAATTGGCTAACTAATTAACCATAGAAATTAAAAACAGAAAAGACTTAAGGCAAGAAAGAGCTATATTGAAAGATAGACTGAGTGATGTTAAAAAGATTTTATTTTATTTACGAAGAAAGATACTTTTCGCACGAGACAGAAAATCAGAGAGAAAAAGTGAGATATGAGATTCTGTCAAAACCAATTAATGTCATGGTAAGGAAATGATGCACTAAGGGAAACAGAATTCAGAAAGAAAAACAAAGCCGGCTGACACATGGCGGTCGTAAAAAAATTTTGGACGACCCCGATACAGGCAGAGAGAATCAATATTAGTTATCTTTCAGAGATATTATTTAATTTTGATTCCTGGGACCAACGAAGGGAAACCATCTGGTATGTGTTAGAATTCTGGCATGAGGAAGAAAATCGTATTATTACTTTTTCAAACTGTTGACGTCAGACACAGCGTCATCGAAAATGGGCATCTGGTGATAAGAGGATTTTAAGGCATGAAAAAAAAAGAATTTGATTCTCAGGTAAAATATGGACCTCCCAGTTAAAAGTTGACTTAGCAGAGAAGCCAGATGGGTTTTGACAGTGATTGATGAGTCGGTAGAGAGACCTGACTAAGTGAATTTTGGGTGTCCCCAAAAGAAAGAGGTGATAAGAATTATTAGGCAATCTGGGGTTTGTGAAAAAAATGTTTTAACCAAAGGTAAAAAAGAAAAAAAGGATATTGTAAACGAAATTCTGGATAATAATTTTAAGAGGGCCAGTCTAGCCAGACCCACACTGCTGATATATCATTGGTCAAGTGGTAGCATGGGTGATAGGTGGAGGTGAATATATGAGAAAGATGGAGAAGTTTTTAACACCCATTGAGGGGATTGGTATGAGATATCAATGTGAGAAGAGGCTAACTCTCCTCCAACCTTCCCTCACAGATGAGGGAGAAACCACCGAAATGGAAAGTAATTAATTTTCCTGGCCTAAGAACAAAGAGAATTCTTGTTGGGAATCAAGAATTATTGGGGAACCCAAACCACATCAGGCCCCACACCGGGTTTTGGTCAGTACGCATATAAACGAACATCCCCGGGCAGTTTGGCAGTTGATCCGCAGTTGGAGTTCAGTTCCAGACAGAGTCAGAGTGTTGCCTTGCAGAAGCTGACCAAGAAATTCCACACCCTTTCGACTTCAACTTCCTACGAAAAGCAAGTTATATTGACGAACAACTTAAGATACAAAAACTCGCTTAAGAAATGCAAAAGTGTCACAAATCCATAGAAACGGGCTGAGAGAGAAACACACTCCTGTATATAACAAATGGATAAAGATAATTTGTTAGTTAGTTCTCAACATATTTGAACCTCTTGAGTTTTGTTTTATTGCTTCTTTTACTTATGCTTGTGCGATATCGCCTTCACCCTGGATTCAGCTTGCACTACGGCCCGACGCCTGATTGATTTTGTCTGCCTAAGATCAAAGTCATAACGTGGGTAGGTTAGACTTGAGATCAAAGCAGTTACTTCAGTAACCAGACGTTGGAAGTGAGCTGGGAACAACAAAGCTGGTATTGAACGTGGAATGACCAGATTGATTGGGACACAGGCTGGTGGCAGCAACAAGGCGTCAACCCCAAATGCTGGTGGAAGAGACCTTACAGCTTCGCACTGCAACTGGGAGTTGACCACAGGTAGTTTATCATCATACCCAGGACAGTGGAAATTAGGTTAAAAATCCTCCGATTCCAATGCTGATACTCCAAAAAGTTCATTGTTCTATCACTGATGTGTGTGTGTGTATGTATATATTTGTTTAAAAATAAATTTGACAATGCATTTCAACATTTAAGTCTTCATCACACTTTTCTTTCTTTTATCCTAAGAAACGCCAGCTTAGCAGAAAAAAGTATTAATGATTTATTATTTAAGCACACACACAATTTCTTTCTTTCATTTTTGATCTGATGAAGCTGAGCAAGAGTAAAATGTATAATCTAGTTTCAATAAAATGGTTTTCCATTTGTCATATTTTTAAAACTTTTTTCTGGATTCTGTATCCTATTTTATGCACAAATTATGATTTTTGAAAATAAATTTTTCCAACATATCAATTCCGCATTTAATCGACTTCAAAGTAGTCTCTGTTTGAAGAAAAACGCTACATTGAATGTTGTTTCCGTTGATGGAATAATTTCTAGAGGTTCATTTTGGGGATAGCAAGCTGCTGCCATGTTGCATTCTCTTGGAGTTTCTAAATGTCATGAAATTTTGTTCCTTTTAAGTGGGATTTGATTTTGGGAAAGAGGAAAATTTTCAAGAGGCAAGATCTGAGGAATATAGTGGTTGTTGGTCCTGAGGAATGTTGTTCTTGGCCAAAAACTGCTGCACAAGACATGGTCAAGGATGAAATCTCTGTAGTATAGGAGAGGGCCATAATCTGAATACTTTCTTTCCAATCACTGATATAAACAACAGAAGTGAGTGAGAATTTCAAGGTTAATCTATGACAAGCAGCTTCACTCTGCATACTTTAGTTCTGTTACCATAGCAGTAGTCCTGATACTTTTGATCAGACCTCATATTTATATAATAATATTTCTATTAAAAACATCTAAAAAAATTAATATATATATATATATATATCATTAAACAAATTTACCTCTATTTATATATTCCAATTGCCTGAAGATCATGAGAACGTGAAACTGAGTAGCAACTAAAGCTGTCCTTCATTTAATATTGACATTATAAAGCATTTTTTGCTCTGTCTAAATAGTCTAGATGTTGTGCACATTAATTTAATGCATAGATAGGTGTTTGCCTTTGGGCTTTTTTTTTCTTTCCTTGTTCGGGATTTTTTCTTGTCTAAAGATTTATGTCTTTTGGCAAGTTGTCTGTTAGTCACACCAGCATCGTTGTTTTATATATGATAAAAAACATAGTTTTAAGGTATACTATATTTATGGGTTAAGGTGCTCGATATGAGGATAGAGTATATGCAAATATAAAAGTGGGCACTGAGGACAACACCCAGCAGTGACATCCTGTTTCATGCTAAAATGTAATACGTTTGTTTCTCTCTCTATACACACACACACACATTATATATATATATATATATATATATAGAGAGAGAGAGAGAGAGAGAGAGAGACAAATATATTGCATTTTATATATATATATGGTTTATCATTTTTATTATAGATGTCAACTACAGTTCTTCTAGTTATAGTGAAATATATTTCTTTACTATTTATTTACTTGACCCAAGCAAAATTTTAAAATCATGAAAAGGAGATATAACTACAACATTCTACATATGTGTTCACATACAAACACACAAAGAAAAATTAACCTAGCATCAAAAAAAAAAAAAAGCACATAAATTTTTTTTAACTTAATATAAAAATAATGAAAACAGGCATTTGGCGATACCTCCTGATGAGTGGACTAAACAATTACACAAAGGTTCATCTACAAAATTCTGGAGTAGATGTGCTGAATATAACATCAATTAGCTAAGTGACAAATTTTATATTTGTATTAAACCTATTAATGGTCAATCTTGGATATCAAGCACTTCATTGCAAAGACTGCTTGCCTTAAATGTCCTTTCTTTCAAATTTCCACTGACAGAATTTCTAGCCTTACATCATCTTTGTTTTATATATATATATATATATATATATATATATATATATATTTGGTTGGATAGATGTGAGTTTGTGACCCTGGGTTTCACGCTTTAAATAATTATACATATATATATTTATTTATATTTATATACACTTTTTCACATATATATATATATATATATATATATATATATATATATATATATAAATTTTTTTTAAAACATGATTCCATCACTACATAAGAGTTCTCACGTTTCAAAATATAAGCTCTACTTATGTATTGAGCACTGTTTTTTAAAATAAAAAACAAATATACTAAAGACCTTTGGATTATTAACCTAACGGTTCTTTCCTATTTTTCTATATATTTGCACGCATGCACACACACACATATATATATATATATATATATATATATATATATATATATATATATATGGATACATTCACGAGACATTTCCATACACACTTCCAATGTTTAAATTTCAACATTTCAACATACAAATGCGTATGTATAGACATAACACCACCCATATACATACATGTGTCATAGCCAAACTGCCCACATACGTTTATATATGTATGAGTCCCCACGGACGACCAAGTATGTATATGTGTCTGCATATATCGATGTTTATGTTAGTACGATGAATGACAAAACAACAAAATTTCCCCACCACTTCCACAATAACACCAATACACGCAATCTACATAAACCCAAATTTTTAAAACATTAATCAGTTTGTCTGACGATCGCTAAAGCATGAAACCCAGGGTCACAAACTCACATCTATCCAACCAAATATATATATATATATATATATATATATATATATATATATAAAATTTCACCCCACCTCAAGTACTTTCAAATATTGCTACATTCGTTTTCAATCATTGTGTTTTGTGTATGTTTACGCAACTGTGTTTTTGGTTAATTCTGGCATTCTCATGTTTGCTGGAACCAATTTCAAGTCACTCAAGGCAATGTCATTTAAACAGCCAAACTGAAATTTCTATGTGTATTTAAAAAAACACACTTCAATGGTGGGATGATAAATTGAGAATTGGAAATATTAGAACATTTTAGGGTATCGGCATCAAAATCAGAGGACTTTTAAAAACAGTTCTTTGGAATTATTTTTTTTTGTTTAAAACTTAATTTTCCATTCCTGGTATTCATGATAAAAAGATGTAAATATTTATTGATTTCAAATTATCAGTAAAACTAAAATCTATTGATCATAATAAATCTATTGATCATAATAACACCTCAGTTAAGTATGATGTATTTATTTTAGTTACATTGTTCGGACTGTTGTCCTCATCTTTATTGTCATATTCACAATAAATGTGACAATAAAGATGAAGACAACAGTCCAAATAATGTAAATAATTACAATACCTCATCTCAGAAATTGTTTTATTTGTGTAAAAAAAAAAAAAAGAAAAAAAAAAAAAGAAAAATAGAAAAAAAGCAAATGTGCAAGTTTCTACCTAGGTCTCAAACTTTTCATAAAGTTTGCTAGTTTAAAATCTGTTTCAGTTCAAAATAAAGTTATTATTTTCAATGAATGTATGGAATTCCCATAAATGTCACACTTGATTTCTTCTCATAAAAAATTTACCTTGTGTCACAAATTGTCCTCATGGTGAGGCAATTAAATTACAAAAATCTGTTTTTATAATAGTTTTAATTCATAAAATCCTTTTTTAGTCCCGGCTATTGAAGAAATTTATTTTGGTTTACGTAGCATACTACATACACAAAAATAAATCGTTTTTTCATAAATACATCATACTTAACTGAGATGTTTTATATATATATATATATATATATATATATATATATATATATATATAGTACCCAAGCCGAATTTTAATACCATTAATATTGCTGATTCTTCTTTGGATCCCATCAAGGTGAGAGAGAGAGAAACAAACATATTGCATTTTATATATGTGCTTTATTAGGCTGTTGGTATATAATCCAGGTGGATCCTAGTAATAACATTAAAATTGATCCCCAGAGAGCTCAATGTATTTATCATAACAGAGCATATGTTTTTTTTTTTTATACAGAAGAAACCAAAATTACCTCACCATGAGTATAGTCTATTTCAAGCTGGTGTGAACCCAGCAGTCTTCATCTCTGAAGTTCAGACCAGCTTGAAATAGACTATACTCATGTTGAGGTAATTTTAGTTTGTGCTATATATATATATTAGCGAGGGAGGAAGAAAAATTCAAAAGAAACAATGAAAATAAAGTGTAGAAAAAAAAAAAACAAGTTAATCTGTTGATATTTTGAATCCTGAATGATAAAACTATAAAAAAAAAATTGTTTTAGAAAATATCTTGTCATTGTTCCTTAAATGGACATTCATTGATTAAAATCATGCATGAAATTGTTGTGGTTTGAATAAAAAGACAAAAAATACAAATGAATGAGAAAAGATAAAGCACTAAATCTGTGTAATTTATCGCAGAATAAAGAATGAATGTGTTTGGTATGATGAGTGGAGATGGGTTGCCCAAAAATTCCATTTGTCTTTTAAGCAAAAATAAGACAAGTTTTACACAAAACACAATTTATTCAATCATTTCAGTATCTTCTGCCATCGTGTGGGCAGAGCCATTATTCCCTGCACAGAGAACTTCCTATCTTTATTGGGGGAAAACCCTTCTAGGTAAATTTTGATATCCTATTCAAACTTGAAGGTCTGTTCATTCAATAAATTTTGGAGAGACCAAAACAGGTGAAAATCTGAAGTTAGAAGTTCAGGCAAATATAGAGAGGATGGGAAAACTTCCCAACCAAGACTCAGTAACTTCTGCTGTGACTGCAAAGACATGTGCAGTCTGGTATGGTTGTAATGAAAAACAATGACCATATGATTCGCATGTTTCTGGTGGATTGCTGAGTTTGCTGCCCTTCCTCCCATCCCCTCTTAAGCCCCCAAAAGAAAGACATCATATTGCATAGTGACCCCTCTTTATATATATATATATATATATATATATATATATATATATATATATATATATATATATATATAGTAACTATTAACAGGCCCAAAATTTGAAAAAACCGAGCAACATATCCGCTTAAACAAATTTCTGTTAAGGAAGATAACTGAAATTTATATGATAACAACCAAGATGTGTCTCTCACACACATCAGTGCTGCAGCGTTAAAAGAATGCAGCTTGGGTTCGTTCACAGGTTTTATATTTTATATATATATATACAAAGAAAAGAGAAAAGAGCAATCAGGGAGACAATAGATAGAGATTGATATTGCATTTAAATTTTTGCAGGTTGGTTAGAAAGAAAGGAGCTGGGAGGGAGTTCCACAAGTGTGAGATAAGAACTGTTAGCCTAAAAGTTACAGCTACATTCAACTAGATCAACTGCAAATTGATGAGATCACACCACCAATCTAGTATTGCACTTAAATTCATCCAGTCTAGGTATCATAGCAAGGAGCTCATCTGAACAATTACCATGAAAGTATTTATAAAAAAAGGCACAGAGAAGCAAACTTATGGAGGTGGGCAAGTGACTGAAGCTGAGCTGCCAAATCAGGACCATTAATATTGCTGATTCTTCTTTGGATCCCATCAAGATGCTCCAGGAAAATAGCAAGGGCACTGGACCATGTATGGCAGCAGTTTTCTAAGCATGAATGAATGGTAAACATAGATATGCAAGATAGAATCTGGAGAGAAAAATTGTCTCACCTGACACAGTGAATTAGCAGCTGATCTAGCAATCGATTCAATGTAGTCTTTCCACCTCATGTCAGCTGAGAATGTTAGCCTGAGAAGGTGCAATGAATCACTTTCTTGGAGGATAACATCAGCCAGTGAGGGGTGTCTCTCAGATGATTAATGGAGAGAAGTATACTTTTGAAGGCATTAAAATTGACAAGCCATCTTTTGCCCCAGTTAATGATGGTATTAAGTTTGTTTTGCATATCAACTGCTATTTTGACCTTGTTCGACTGATAAGCCTCACTATCAATGCTGGAGTAAATATTAGTGTCATCAGTGTAGATGCCAAGTGGAGGGCTAATGATATCATGAAGATTGTTAATGAAGATTAAAAACAGTGTAAGACCCAGGATGGAGCCCCGGGGAACACCAGTGTTAGTGTGAAAGGATGTAGATGAGTGGCCATTCAGGACAACTTTCATTTCACGATTAGATAGGAAGGACTGGATCAGCTCAAAAATATGCCCAGAGATACTGTAGTTTTTCAGCTTGTGGAGAATACCTGAATACCTGGCTTTCAAGGTGTCTAGTGCTACAGCCCAGGCTTCAGTTTTTATCAAGAGTGTGATAGACTATTTCTGCAATTGTTGTTAGTACATCAGCAGTTGATCTGGAGAAATGGAAGACGTATTGCTTGTTTGAGAAAAGGCCCTGTGATGAGAGTTGACGAACCAATTCAGCATTGATTAAAGCCTCAAAGAGTTTCTCAAAGACAGGCAGAAGGTTAATTGGCCGATAGTTGGATGGGTCAGACGGTTCACCAGAGTTCTTAAAAACTGGAACAACAGACAATAGCTTCCAGCAAGCAGAAAAGCAGGAAGCAGTGAGGCACTTATTATACAGTTTAGAGAGAACAGGAACCAGTCTGGGAGCACACTTAATGATCATTACAGTGATGACATTGGGTCCACATGCTTTGTGGGGGATCAAGGTTAGAGATGATAGCAGAAACCATGGAAGGGGTTATATACATATCACTCAATAGAGAATAAGTTCTAAGTCGAAAATTAGGCAGGGCATGTCTGAAGCTGGTTTTAGTCATACAAATGCAATTCTAATTAAGCAGACAGTGAAACAGGAAGAGCGACATGATTTACAACAAAGCTGTTTCTTGTCAAACACATTCTTCCCATTAATGACATCAACCAATTCAATAAAATGGTATATTAATTTTATTTTTATTTTTAATCTGCTTATTAATACCTATATTATTCAAACAAACATCCAGTAAAGAAATAGAATTGAAAAAGGAATGACAAAATCATCATCGTGTCTCCTTGAATCCTGTTCTTTTATTATTCTCACTCCTCAATAACAATTTTTCCGTTTCTATCACTCTCAGTAACCACTTGCAGCTTAGTGGCTTTGTTACCTTGCTTAAGGTGAAATGATTCAAAATAAAAAAAAAAATGAAAATACTAAAATGAATCTTACTGAGAAACAATAATGAACAAAAAAGGGGGCAACAGAATATCTAGCCTTAAATAAAATTATATATGATGATGAGAGAAATTATATATGATTAGATATCACGATATATATATATATATATACATATAAATAAATAAATAATATAAATAAAATAAAGATATATATATAAATAAAATAAATAAATAATATAAATAAATAAAGATATATATATATAAATTATATATGATGATGAAATTATATATTATGAGAGAAATTATATATGATGATGAGAGAAAGTGGAAAATTTATTAATAATGTTTTGCTGAGAGTATTCTAACCTGAGGAAGCCAAAGAGAACAGACACTCTTGATGAAACACATCATTAATAAATTTTCTGCTTTCTCTCATCATCATCACTTTTGTTTTCGATACTATTATAAATTCTACCAACACACATATACTCGGTCGAGTTATCTCAGACATTCAGGAGTCTATCATACTACCACCACCCGTCACTCTCCTGTATCAAGGTCATAAGGTCATTAGGGAGGCATTCTGTGTTATTACATTGCTGGTCAATGTAGGTGGTTGCTGGGTGACCAACTTGTCTTGCTCCAAGGTTATGTGTCCAGAACAATAATCATTAGTGAGTTCTGGTTTTTACTTGCCAGCAGTGTCCAGCAGTGTCCTGCAAAGCATATTCTATGTTTGCATAAGATTATAGAAATATCAGGGACAGGTCCACAGAGCTGTGATTTAGTTGAATGTTGTTGCTAGATGTTAAACCCTGGAGTCTAAGCTTGATAGAACCTACATACAGATGCTGAGAGCCACACATACACGTTTTAAATTCAAAATCATGTCTAGTATGTGCTCGATACCATCGGAAACAGTCGAGCCTCAGCAAAGGAGCAGAAACATGCTTGACAATACTGAGCCCTCAAAGTCCCCCATATCATAGCACATAATTTAAATAAAATATAAAGTAAACAACTTCTAAGGGAGTATGCTACAAAGGTACACTAGAGAAAAAGAGCTCAATGCCATATTAAATATTTAATTTACGATTTAATTAAGCCAATGACCTACAATGACCAGCAATGTCCCTCATGAATTTAAGCAAACTACCAGATTGACAACTCGGTCTCAACAATTTACTATTGAAATGTAACCCTAAATTCTATTCTAATAGTTTCTTTTCTCACACTTCTTACCTGTAGAAATATCTTCCGGTTTCTTGCTTCTCTGCCACCTACGATCTTTAAAAATTTAAATGCAACACCAATCAGCAGTTTCCATCTTCCTAGATCTTGTTCATTTATTCTTCTTTCTCTTCACTAAAATCTCTTTTACTCTCAGTAACCCCTGGCATCTTAGTGGTGTTATTGCCTTGCATGCAGTGAAATGATAAAAAAAAAAAAAAAAAAAACAACACAGAACCACCTGAGGCATCTATATAGACTGCATCAGTAATAACACAATGCAAGATACCATTAAACATGAAACAGGCCTGTTGGAAAAACTCATATCCATCTTGAAGAGAAAACTGAAATGGGATGTACACATCATAAGAAACAAGTATCTTCCCACTAACATACTACAAGGTACCACCAGAGGTAAAAGAAGAGGTATATAAAGAGAAGAATGGACTGACAATGCCACTAAGTGAACTGGAAGATCATTCACAGAAACTCTGATATTGGCATGCAACCAAGACATATGGAGGGAGCTGGTCAGGTGCTCAGTAACCCTACAACCACACCTAGTGAAAGGACTGATGATTAACATATTGACAATTGCAAATGCTACACGAATCTTCATTTATTCTGACAAGGTATTATTCAGGGTTAAAAAAAAGAAATAGACAATGATTTTATTGCAAAGATCATATTTTTTATCATTGTTCGATTACCAGTGTATGAAACTGAGAAAAACATTTTAATATTACTACATCTTCAGAAATCTTTTACATTACCATTAAAAACTTATGACAGAACACGCTGCATGTTTTGGGGAAAGATTTTTGATTACACTCTAATGAGGTACTTTGAAAGAAGGAAGAAATACCTTAGTTTCTGCTACTTTCTAAGGACCATATTAGACATTATTAATACATCCTTGATGCGCTAACACCATGTAAGAAATCCTATTAATGAGGTACTTTGAAAGAAATATCTTGGTTTTCTCTAATCTCCAAGGTCAACATTAAGCAAATGAAGAAAAGCCATGCATCCTAAATTAAGAACATAAAACATCACCTGGTCTGGCTGTGTCCCTCTTAAGTCTATTACAAGTAAAGGTAATATTATCTATTTCCTTATATGGAAACATACTAGCACAATGCAAAGGACAAAAATAACTCAAAGAAATTAATTTCAAAAATAAGTTTTTCCTGAAAACATTTTATCTGTAGCACTATAATATATATATATATATATCTCACACTTTGTCCCACAGAGAGAAGTTATAACATATATGAAAAAAGCAAGCAATATCTGAAAGGACAAATATAATTAAAAATGGCTTTGAGTGTTTGAATCCTGTAGGTCTTACAGAGAACCAACTTTCATCAAATCTCATGGACTGGCACAATAGAATCACAAAGAACTTTACCAAATAGCAGAAACCACATCACTTGTGGATTTTCAACAACAACAACGATTAAAATGGATAGCACATATAACTCAATATTCAATGTGATATGGTCATAAGTAGAGTTACAGAGGCGTTTAAAGAAGTTAGACAGAAACTTGTACCAAGTACAATAGTGGAGTTGAAGTTAGTCAAATAATCAGCTTAATGAGCTTCAAATGAATTATTTACTCATTTTGGTATAGAATAAGATAAAATAATGACATAATTAAGATGTTGACTTTCAACCAAAAGGTTAGAAAGAAAGCCTCTATCAATAGTGAAAAAGAGCAATAACATTGGGGCTGGGAAACTTATTTTCCTGAAAAACCTGTTTTAACTGAAAGATTTTATAAATTTCAACTGGCTTTTTGATCAATAAATTCCAAATGTTTCCATATAAGGAAATGGACAATATTACCTTTACTTGTAATAGACTTAAGAGGGACACAGCCAGACCAGGTGATGTTTTATGTTCTTAATTTAGGATGCATGGATTCTTTTAACTGCTGTTGTCTATGTGGAGATCTAAGCAGGAATTGGCTACCACCTGTCTTCAGCAGAACCTAATCAGCAACTGATTATTACCAATTCATATTGTCATTTGACCCTCAAGGCCTATGAGAACTTTAGTAAATTCATCCTGTAAAAAGGGAGATAATCGCCTTCAGTATCCCTATATGTCTAGAATTATTATAAATTAAAGTAGCTTTGTTTTATCAATACTACTAAAATGGAGTCCCTATCATACAGCAATGGTTAATGAGTTTGAACCTCATTAAGTAACATACTGTGATCTTATTCTATACCAAAATGAGTAAATAACTCATTTGAAGCTCATTAAACTGATTATTTGACTAACTTCAACCCCACTATTGTACTTGGTACAAGGTTCTGTTCGACTTCTTTAAACGCCTCTGCAACTCTACTTATGACCATATCACATTGAAAAACTAGTTCTCATACGATCACCAAAGTTAAGCAATATCAAGCCTGGTCTGTTCCCTGATGGGTGACCACTTGAGAATACCAGGTGCTGTAAGTTTGGATATGCAGCTCAGAATTGGATCTCTGAGAGCTAAGTTCCAATTCCAGTTGGGTTCATTATATTCACTTACATGAAAATACCCTTGGTAAAAGGTATGAATCCATCTCTTGTCCCCCAGCTATGGGTTAATTAGTAACACTTTTATCAGTAAATCATTATCATCTTCCCAAAATTCTTACAATTTAAAAATATTTTCAGGCTTTAAATAACCTGCAAAAAGTTGACAAACCATAAAAAAAAACAAAGACAAATCAATCCTCTGCAGCCTCAAGTGATGCTATTGTGGTTTCCGTAGCAAGTAAGTTTTTTTTAAAGGGTGGAGTTGTCAGTGCCACACCCACCCAGATTTTAATTCAGAGTTGTCCTTCTCATATACTGGTTGCCACTCAAGGCTAGAGAGCCCAGTCTGCATTGTTACCTAAACTTAACCTCTCTGGGAGGAGAAGTGATGGATTCGTATTTTTCTCAACGTCATGAATTCGGCCGCAATTTGAACCTGACTGTTTTCGAGTCGTTAATCATTGCTCTTCTTACCCGTATGATGAAGAACTTTTAAATATTTTGATGACGGAGAAAGAAAAAATAAATATACTTAAAATTTTTTTTTTGAAATCCTCTTTTTAGTCTTTTATGTACACGAGAAAATAAATAGAAAAATAAAAATAAAAAAATGCTATAAATATTTTTTTTTTTTTTTTTTTTTTTTTTACAGTGACATATATAGGCCGAAGTTAAACACGCTTTTTGTCTTGCTTAAACGAGTGTTTGTGTTCATTTCACGAAGAAACAAAAAAATCCATTTTTTATTTTTAATTGCTAATGTAGCGACCAAAACCAACATTATCGCAAAATAAATAATTCTGTCGTATATTGATTTACATTCACATTTATACTCAAAACATGTTATATAATAATCGGTACACACTTTTCTTTAATA
This sequence comes from Acanthosepion pharaonis, assembly GCA_903632075.3. Classification (NCBI taxonomy): domain Eukaryota; kingdom Metazoa; phylum Mollusca; class Cephalopoda; order Sepiida; family Sepiidae; genus Acanthosepion; species Acanthosepion pharaonis. The sequence continues at coordinate 608,913 of CAHIKZ030000931.1, read as the reverse complement.
ATGGTTAATTTTATCCCAGAAATCAAAGTTTTTAAAAGTTAAAGACTTACTCTCAATATGAGGCATGATAAAAAACATATACCTCGCGTGAAAAAAAAAAAAAAAAAAAAAAAATGACATGTCAGCTACCTATAATGAGGCAATAACGAGTGAAAATATCCACACCGGTTAGCAATTAAGAAAATTAATAAGAATAATAAAGAAAAATAAAATAAAAACATTTTTAATAGGTTGTATTTAAATAAAATTAAAAAAATTAGATCGCATAAAAAAATAATTTTGTAAATCTTTTTTTTTTTTTGTTTTAATTCACATTCATTAACTTTAGTTTCTAAAAAAGGGAATTTTTTTTATGATGTTCATCTGAAAGAATGTTTTTAAAATAACATTGTTATTGTTAATTATTCATAACAATAATAAAAATTATCTTCTGAGGATAAATCTGTTTTTTCACGCTTAAAATTAAAATACCTTCTTCAACGTTTACTTATTTTTTTTTTTTTTTTCATTATGGCTCTTTTTCTCTTTATTGATGAATTCAAACAGAGGAAGGGACAGGTACCCCTTTTTATTTATATTTATTTATAGACTAGTTTTTTTTTCTTTAGTTTTTAGATTCATTATTTTTTTTATTTTTGAAGTGATTTTTACAATTAATCAATTGATTAAAAGACCTGGATCTTCTTCCAAGTAACACTTCGGAAAATAACTATTTTTACAAAAGATTTTCTTTCTTTAATTACTGAGAGAACCCATTTAATATTACAATGAATATTGAATAGAAAAACAAGTTTGACCAGGTAGCCAACATCAATACACACACAGGGTTGTAAATTGTAATTATTATTATTAAAAAAAAAAAAAAAAAAAACATCGTTCATGTTCAGTTTTATGAAATTAATTAGTTTAAGTTGAAAAAAGATATAAAAGAAGCAAAACTCAACAAAAAGTTAAGATTTTTTCAGGTTTTCTTAAAAAAAAAAAAAAAAAAAGTAAAAAACTTAAAAAAAGAGATCAGATCATCATAACGTTGAATTTTTCAAAACAAAAATAATGTCGTTTTTTTTTTGTTGTTTATTTTTGCACATTAAAACTAGTTAATTATGAATTAAATAAAAAATAAGATATTTTCAAAAATATACACTACTAAAAGAAAAACTAAAATTCTAACAAAATTTACGTTTGGATTTCATTTATTTATGACACTTATTTTTTTTTTATGTACACAACCGTGACAACCAATATTTTAAAAGACAATGGTTTTAAAAATTATTTTAAAATTATTATTTCTAATTAGAAAACATTTAAAAATAAAAAATAAAAAAAATGAGGTATACAGATAAGTATTTAAATTTTAAATTTGAATAAATTGTATTATTTTATTTTGACAATAGCCGTTAATTCACGTTTTTTATTTTAACTAATCCCCATATAAACACAAGAAAAAGAGGCGTGTATTTTAAAAGAAATATATAAGAAAACTACAAAAAATGGTTTAAATAGCACCTGAAAACATACTAATAAATTACTTATTGATAATATTTACTTTTTATATTAATATACGGTAGTTTGGGATGATGTGATAAGTACACTTTAGTTTTCTTTTTAATGCGTGTGTGTACATGTGAATTAAAAAAAAATAAAAACGTGGAGACCGACGGGGAAACGAAAGAAATCCCATAAAACTCTGACAAATATTAAAACCACACCTGAAATAGCTAAATTTGAATAAATCAAAACCTCAAAACATGTTTTAAAGGTAAAAAACTGGTAATGCTTACTTGTGCGTGAAGGAGAATCAACATTTTCTTAACATTACACGTCTGCTATCGTTACGTGTCAAGCTCAGACGTCAACTGCAGTCAACCATGTTTGAAAACAATTTTCCTTCTAACTTCCTGTTCCTTTTTGCTGACGTTTGTCAATGTGAAAGTATGGAAGCAGAGAAGCATCAATTCGAGGGCGCTCTTGTCTTTGTTTCCCCCCTTTTTATTTTTGTAAAGAAAACGTACTTTCTTTTAAAAAGTTATTTTTACCAGAGAGTGAAAAATTCTTAGCCCAATGTACTTCCCCAAGATCAAATATCAGGTTGATTTTTAAATCTCTTAGTTCTTGGTCATCTTGAAAAATATTTTACTCTTTTAATGTAACATTGAGGAGGGTTTATTAAATGAATAGTACACACACAAACTAACATAAGTGTGCGTGTTTGACACCTAGATGTGATGTACTGCACTGTAATGGTTAGCAAGTCTCGCTTAAACAGTTACAACTGAGAAGAAAATTCGATCCTCACTAGATGCCCCATACCTTCGGCCTTGTGCCACATCTAAACTACTCTTAGCAAATCACCATAACTGTGCGTGTTTGTGTGTGCTTGAACGCGCGCATGCCTATAATACATGATTGCCGAAAAAAAAAACATATAAGATTATGGAACGTGTGAAACACAATTGGATGTTTAAAATTTTAATTTCGTTGTTGTCGTTTAGGAAAAAATCTATGTAGCCACGTCTTTGAAGAGCTTGGAACAGTCGCATCTCTGCCCCCTGAAAAAGATAAAATCTGTAGGTTTTTATAAGAATTTTTTTCTTGAAAGTAAGCTCGAGAAAAATAGGGTCTTTTTAGTTTTCTCTGATTTTACATGGTGATGTTAATTTCTAATCAACAGTGATATTTATTTAAAACGGTGTGGGTTGCTTTGGGAAATTTTGGGGTCATGTTTGTAATATTGTCTGTTATTGGGTAGAAAATAAAGTTTGGGTGTGTTTTATGGTATGTATGTGGGTATGTAATTGGGTTGGAAATAAAATTTATTATTACTGATATGTTTCGCTTCGTACGAGCATTTTCAAAACAACTGAAGAAAAATCTAAGGAAAAAACTGTTACCTTCAACATCAACGTAATCATCACTTTAGTCCACTATGAAAAATATCACAGGAAAAATCTTACCTCTTTGTCATAAATTTTCCAAATATATACAGTGTAACCCGGATATAAGAGAGTTGTCGGGACCGGAGAAAAAGTCTCTTATACCCGGGTTTCTCTTATATCCGGGTCTCATATCCGGGTCTCTTATATCCGGGTTACATTGTATATTAAATTTCATATATATATATATATATATATATATATATATATATATATAGTGGACTACTCCGTCGTATTCGACGTATGAGGGTGAAGCAGCTCAGTTCCCAGGAAGCAACAGCCAGACACCAGCACATATGATTTGATTATAATGGTGAAGGCTTTGTGCAGAACCAACCACACTTTTTGAAGGGCCGAATACAGGGACCTGGTGCACTAACGACCCTCCACAGTTTTTGAATTCAGAGTTGTACTTCTCCTAGACCAGTTGCCATACAAGGCTATAGAACCCAGTCTATCCTGCTATTTACCCATAGCTGGAAGTAGAAGAGGATTATTACCTTTCCCAAGAGTATTATCACGTAAGAGAATGTAATGGATTCAACTAGAACACACACACACACACACACACACACACACACACACACACACACACACACACACACACACACACACACACACACATATATATATATGTATATATATATATATATATTACACAGACCCACACACGTACATAAATTTATTGTTAACTGTGGAGTTATCCCACTTACTTTCCTAAAAAAAACCGCTAGAGGACGCTCCCTAAGCCTATGAATATGAAGTGACATTCTCTGTCATCCTCTTTTTCCTTTTTCACTTGGCGACGGTAATATGTAGGTCGAACGAGGGAAACGCTTGCCCACTGGGAAACGCACTGTTTCTTTTAGGCTCAACAGATACAGGGTGAAATAATTCCAAAAGCGATTTGCTAGCGTTTTCACTTTTCAAAGATGTTAACATGCACAAAACTAAGAAAACTGCATGTACGATTTAATAATACACGGAGATAGCTGCGTCTCCGATAAAAATCGATAATAATATCAGATATCTTAAACTTCTCGCAAACATATATTCGAATCGCGGTAGCAATTTCATCAACATCAACAACTTTACAAATCGATGCTTCTTCTATTAAAATTTCGTACGGCAACATTATCCACACACAGCAAGCAAACCAGGCCTTCTAGAAAAAATCAGTTCAATGTGGAGCATTGGAAAATAACAACATTTTAATATCAACCACTGATACCTGTCTTTCTACACTATCGACATATCTTTTAGGACGTGCTACAACACTGGCCTACTAGAGAAGCATACAGCACCCTGATGACAGTACTTCAGACAAGTACATTTTTGTTGACATGTTTAAACACAGATTGAAACCATGCTGTTCGACTCTTTTTTTTTTTTCAGCCTACGAGGAACAAAACAAAAAATATACAAACTTTATGGACATATGGAGGAGAGTATTGTGGTTACTCCGCTTACTTTCCTAAAAAAAAACCGACGCTAAGGGACGCTGCTTAAACCAATAAATAGGAAGTGACATTCTCTGTCATGCTCTTTATTCCCCAGGGACAGTAAGATGTAGATCGAACGAGGAAAAATGCTTTTCCACTGGGAAATGCACACGCATGCGCACACCTTTCGCTTCATTTTCTCTGGAGATTTTTCCTACACCAAACTACGCAGCAACACACGCGCACACACACACTTACATAGTGTATTGGACACCAGATCCTTATTTACACATATATTATTAAATATAACAGACAATGAATGTCTATTATGTCTGATCATGAGCCGTTCTGATGTTCGAATGTTTGCTTTAATTTCTGGTGAAAATAAAGACAAAAATTGTCCAATATATATATATATATATATATATATATATATATATATATATATATATATCACCCTGAGGAGACACATTTGTAGGGTCGAAACAGAATTGTAATTGTGTACCGATTTTTAACATGTTTTTAATCTATCTCCTTTACAAAATCCACACAGACCTTTCACACATTCAAAAAACAGAAAGACAACAGCTGATGTGGCTCATGTCTTATACAGGCATGTTGTCGTGACGACGAACCAAGCTGGCCGCTCAGCCATACTATATAAACGCTGGCTAATATGCAAAATACAAATTAATACAATTAGATTGCATTAGTAAATAATTCAAAGGTCACTAAAACATCATTAATCGTGGCAAATAAACTTTTAACAGATATGCAAACTTTTATAGACAAAAACAATCATTATGCCGGCGTCGCCTGTTCATTTATTTTTCTGTTATTGTGTTTGATCTCCACACCATAACAGAAAGAATTAATAATCAAATTCTCGAAACTTTTGCTCCACTCAAGAAATTTAATATTTTGTTTTTTTGTTGTTGTTTTTTTTTTTTTTTCATTTATTATTTTCACATTTTTTTCCTTTTTGTTTGGAATATCCCAAACATACAAAATGGCGACATGATAGCTCCCTCGGCCTTGATGACGGCCCGGGCAACTGTCTGAGTTGCCAGTACCTTAAGCCGGCGTCGGGCTTATCCCTTGTTTCCTGTTTAGGATTGAGTTTGCGATTCTTCTAAATTCTTCTTCAGCGCTATACTTCTAACATCTCCGCGTAAACTCTGAAATTTATATTATGTTTGAATTTCCGATTCCTTCTAAGGTCTTTTCCTTCTCTTTCATTTCCAGTAGCTCCTTTGTATCTTAGTGACGTTATCGCTTTGATTGAGGTGAATTGATTAAAATATAAGTAAATAAACCAAGCTCAACGTTAACTTCGGGGATCGGATGTTTCAGCGTGATATGTCCGTATCTTGTAAATCATACATAAGATTATAGTTAGTATTAAATAAGAGAGCAATAAAAAAAAATTATCGCAGAGTATTTATAGTCCTGAGGGCGTCTCCTAGGAGCAGTTTCGAAAATTAGGAGGCGGTAACCTGACAGATATAAGTAATTATCAACATTGCGACAAAATTATTATCGTGTTCAAGTTAATGTATACATCTTTTCTCTTAAACATACATAATGTTTGTTTTCACCCATGAACAAATTAATACTATTTTTAGTTTTAGGTCAGTTAAAAGGAAGTAGCTTTGTGTGTGTGAAACAAAGAGTATTATTTGCTAATAATAAAGAATAGGTTTGCTGATGCACATACGTTTAGGAGGAAGATAAACGAATATTCAATTAAGAACAAATTGTCGCTGTGTCTGTAGGTGATGGTGTGTGAGTAGGAATCATCCATGTTTCTTTGAAGTCGCCGCAGTATCAGTTCATGCTTTTGACGCGAATTTTCTACTACTGACTTTATGGGGTTGACGGCTCGCCTTTTATTTGTTTTTTTTTTTTTGTTTAAGTAATTCAATTGTATAAATGTTAATAGGGGGTCCAGTTTGCTATGTAAATTCATTGTAAATTGATTCCCCTACGGAAGCCAAAACAACTATGCTCATACAACGTGATTTCTTAAAATGTAAAAAGTTATTTTTTTTATTTTGAAATTCGTAATATGGAGCGTTTAATCGGTAGTAATAAATGAGAAAAAAAAAACGCCAGATTCTACTTCTTCTATGTGCCATGTCATGGCGATTTTTTAACCTATTATTAATAAATATTTGTGGTTTTCAATAGTTTAGCACAGAGTTATACCTATTCACATCAGAAACAACTCGTACTTGCCACCTCAAACCACAAAGTGACTCAACGCACGGCGTGTTTACATTCAATTCTCATATCATCAATACTCGAAAAAAAAACAACAACAAAAACAATATATTTATGATGGTTTTAGGGGATTGTAGGCTTATATTTTATGTCTGGGGTTCTTGATCGCTTGTATCCCGTAACTGGCATTCGTAAGGGTTGGCAAACTCTTCTCTACAACTTGACCTTTCAGTGCTAACACGCAGGGTGATTTTTTAGGGTATTTTTCCGGAAGAAAGTACGTCTTAGGATACTGGAAAGACGGTATGTACTCAGACGTTGTAGTCGCCTGTTTAAATCGTTGAATAAAGTACGTATATATGTGTGGACAATTCTACGACACAAAAAAGTTATCAGTCACTATTTTGCTACACTTAGTCTTCAATGGATTTATTTTGTCCCAATATAAACGGATAGCTTAAAGTGGGGGTAAAAAAAGTAACACGGGGTAAAAAAAAAGTAACACGGGGGTAAAAAGTAACACTGAGTAAAAAAAAGTAACACGGGGTAAAAAAAAAGTAACACGGGGTAAAAAAAAAGTAACACGGGGTAAAAAGTAACACGGGGTATAAAGTAACACGCGGATTTATGGGTGAAATTATTGTTTCATACTGCAATGGGCACTTGTGTTATTTTCTCTCAGATGTTACTATCTTTTTCCCGCCTGATCGCTTGAATATCAACGAAAACCAAACGTGGAGAGCAGAATATCCAAAATCAACTCGTGTAAGTAGAATTTCACTTATTTTTTATATCGTGGAAAACAGTTTTATCACATTTAAACTGTTTACAAATTATCATTTTATGTTTGTTAAAGTTAAATAAACTTGGAATAGAAGCGTAAATCAGGTTTCAGAGTGGTTTCATGGTCCTAATTTTTTTATTAAAATTTACCTCACTATGTTACACATGTGCCCCACTGTTACTTTATGCCTCAGTAGTGGGGTAAAAAGTAACATTATAAAATTTTCATTTTTTTCACGTTAAGTCCTTAAATTGAAATGACATCCAGAATAGCTCCTCATCATAATGCTCACTTAATGTTCATGTACAGCTTAAATAACCATGTTTGGCTTTAATTATATGGTCGGTATGGTAAATTTAAAAAAAAAAAAAGGTGTTACTTTTGTGCCCCACTTTACCCTACTAAAACTGACGGATAGTAGTTCGTTCTGTGGACAGCTCACAATTCCACATCTTTACCAACCCTTCTCTTGTAGTGATAGAAAAATAAATAAATGAATATCAACAAATAATAACAAGGAAACCAAAATTTCACCATCTCTAAAAATAAATGTATATTCAGAATCGCCAGGTCACAAAGCCATATTTCGATCAACCAATCAGAAAACCTTCACAACCAAGGTATAAGGCTGTGAACTAATGAGGATCCAAGCGGCACTTTCAAAGCGTATCTCTAGAGATGTATATAACTCGATGGAAAGTCAACTAAAACTAGGATCGATGAATTAATTCTGTTCATTCTCTGATGCTGCGGTCATAGTAATATACCCAGCACCGAAATACGACATTTTGTACGACGAGCTGGAAACTTTAGAAGGCTAAATCATCCTGATACATTGACAAACATACCTTCCTTCACCCCCATTGTTAAGTAGTCTACTACAATTGGATACATACAAACATACGTATACATATATTTACTTCCTCTCGGACTCTGTTTCTATCTCTCGTATGCGCCAGGACTTTTACACTTGAACTCTTGAAACTTCAGCTTTCATCCCTATCCTTCTCTATTATTAAACTGTGTTGTATAAGAATTTTTTTTTTGAATTTGTCAGCATTGTGCATTTTCATTTAATCATTACACAAATCCAATATACACGCAAACCAAATATAGCGAGATATGGTGGAGACGAATGTTGTTATAAGATAATGTCCGAAAAACCTCTAAACTATCACAAATGCAAACAGAAACGTCTGCACTATATTTTGTTTACTGGTATTCCTTTCATCCAGGTCTCTATAAACTCTCAACCTCACTATACAACTGAACTCTTTATTTCGCTCACTGGGGTAGACTTTTCTAGTTCCACGTGCCATGTTTAATGGATGTCAGTTATCAGTTATCTCCTGTTAATTCCCCTCTCCAAGTTATCCACTGCCTTAACCGGGTATTGAGCTCACACTCTTTGGGTCCTGTCACTGGATCTAACCAACGCCTTTATCCACTGTGCCATGTGTCATTTTGGTAAATAAATAAATAAAAAAAAATGATTGCTGAAGACATTAGGTTTATAATACCCAGAAATTCATACACATTGGCACGCGTGGGGTCTGCTGGTATCTCTCGAAACTCGGTGTCTGACTTGAATTAAGTCGAGCAATCTTTTTAGAGATTATCGAGTTTCCAAATAGGCTCCAGAGACCTACGTGGGAAAAAGGTTTGTCTCAACTTTGCTACATTTTAGTGTCCTTTTAACCAATGGGGGATTGAGTTTGGAAAAGTAAAGTGATGATCGGTTAGAGGTTTATTTGGGGAAGAGTGCATCCTCCCGTAGGGGGTGACAGGCAAATGTGAAGGATTCCATAATTTTAATAAAGCATAATTTATACACGCATCGATTTTTTGAACAAATGAATTTTACAACGAAGAAAACCTAATCTTCAGATTCATAGTAATTCAAAGCACTAAAATACAGATATCCTTGACATTTTGAAAATCTGTTTTACACCACTTCACTTTTCCGAAAGAACCACGAGATTTACCCGCTTTCAGAAATTGTGTAAAACGAAGACATGATTACTATCAATTTATATGACTTTTTTTGTGTTCCCAGGTTCAATAAAATAATGTTTGCCTACCTTTATGTCAAAGGGCAAAGTTCGTAGTCAGCTGAAATGTTATTTTTTAAATAAAAAAAGGAATTATGGTTTAAAGAAGAGTTAGACCCCTTGTTTTGATGGTGTAGCCTGCAGTAAATAGAAACCTGCTTATTGTCCCTGGTATTAGCGTTATGTTGGCCTATATAAGGCACGAAACATCAACGAACAGTTCTTTTTCTTTAGCTCGCACTGCTGCATGGACAAGAAGGCACACATAACTTAAGGAAAATGGTTACGACAAGACATTGCCAGATTCAAAGTTACATCCACGGACTATTTGGAGTCTACATAACCCTAAAGTCTGTTAAACTCTTTTTCATTTCTTTTGATTCTCACTGTTTTATTAATACCTATAAACCATCTAAGATTGTTCTGTTTTTTTTTTCACTTTCAGTTCACTAATACCCAATTCAAGGGAACTAACTTCATTGTCAATTAACTGCATTAAATCCACACCACTACCAAGATAAGGAGATTGCATCTAGAATAGGCTGTGCGAAGTATAATTTTGTCTGAAACGGGAAGATGTTGCACCCCCCTCCGAAAAAACATTAACCTAAGAATTCACGTTATAGACCTAAATATCTTCGTTGTATCTTGAAACTCATGGATGTCTTGTATGGCACCCAACTTGTTCAGAAATTGTCAGCTGTATACAGTTGCTTTTTCTCAGATCAATTGTAAAGGCCGGATTGTAGATGGACCAATACTATTTATATTAACGATATTTTCAACGTACAAGATTCAAGTAAACAACAATAACTCCAAATTGTTAATCAACAAATATATATTAAAATAACATACAAGAACAAACATGCAATAAAATTGTTTTTAATGTATAGATTAAGGAAAAGAAGTTGTTCCCCTTTAACAGTAGAATGATTTCTAATTGACTGTTCGAAGAAAGTTCTCTCGAGAGAAAAATGTTCAGAAATCAATATTAGAGGAAGTATACATGTTAAGAATAAATAACACAAGCATACAATTAATTAAAAATATGTTGGGTTATAGAATGGTTTGAATCAACAGATTTCTGGTTGATTGAACTTAGCAAAGTCACAGAGAGAAATTTAAGTTTATATTACGAAATTCTTTGTTTGTGTGTGCGTTTGAAATGTGATGAGTAAGATCGTGGATTTGTGCTGACGGCTGGGATCTTACTGACGACTTGTAAAAAGTCGCCCCTTTTAAGAAAAAAGGGTAGGCTCCCACGGAAACGCGGGAAAACCTAATCTTGCACTAAAATATGTGATTGGTTAAAAATTAACCAATCACTACACTTGTACTAAAGGGACAAGCAAGCAAGCTCAAAACTGAAGGATCCAAAGAAACAACAAAGAAACAATTGCGATGGTTAAATTGTCCTATATAAAGGTTTTAGTGATTTATTAGCCAATCGCAGGCGAATAAAATGTGGGCGTGGAAAACATAGCAACTGCTATACAATGCTTAATGGTTTCCAGCGAATGAACACTGTATATCTTAGAAAGTACAATACTTCATCGAATCTCGTGGATTGATGCTACAGATAACAGTACCAAATAACAGAAACCAAATCACTTGAAGACTTCCAACAGCAAAAACAACTAAAATGGATAGCATATGTAACACAAAGGGAAAAAGATTGACATAATCAAGATGTTGACTTTCCACGCTACTTGAAACAAGCGATTAGGAAGAAAGTCTGTGGTGAATAGTCAGATATTCTTGGAATTTATTTATCAGAAACTTTGGAATTAAAATGAATTGACTAAAGGATACAAAATAAATAATATATTTTTATTTATTTGATTTAGAGTGAGTCCTTTGATATTCGGTGTGTGTAGCAAAATATTCATTTATAAGGCGGATCTTGATAACAGTTGGGAGAAAGTCCGTTTCATTCGACAATTTATTAAACATAACTTCGTAGTAGTAGTCATCTTAGTAATGTCGGCGTCAATCTACTGTGTTTTTTTTTTGTTTTTTTTTTTTATCGGCCCTAAGAAGTGCAGAAAATATTGTTAGCAGAGGATTTCTTCACGCATGGCTGGTTTCTCGGGCAATCGCGTCTCTTGTTCCGTGGTTTCTCTTACTGTTCCTTCTCCTCTTCTGGCCAAGAGCTGTGAACTCTTCTTTTTGATTAGTCTCCCAGCCTATTGCCTTGACCCTTGGTTTCAGTTAACATCAAACAAAAGTCTCTGTGTTAATTTTTTTCATTGGTTAAGATTATTTTATTTCCTAGGGTTCCTTTCTTTTTCATTTGTGCCCCTAAAAAAATAAAAATAACACCTTTTTAAGCCAAATTTCATTTACATTCTTCTGACCAAACATTTATAACATAAAAGAAATAAATAAAAACGTCTAGAGAGAAGTCCGAAGAATGTAAAATTGTAAATATTTATTTTCTAGAAAGAGTGCATAATGACAAAGTGTAGAAATGTGTTACATGCCTTCTCCTCGACCCTGGAAATGTCAGCTAGCTTTAACAAATGCAGGACATGTTTTTGTACCGCATTTTTAAAATCGATTATTATTCTTTTTAAAAATTACATGTAAATTTGACTTTTTAAAAAGATGTATCTTATAAATATTTAACAGTTCTGCTCCACTCTAAAATTCTAACTAAACTGTTATTTTACATTTTTACCATATAAACTTTTTGAAAGAAAATCTGTTACATAAGAATTTCTATCGCTCAAAAATATCAAATTGATGTAATTCAGGTTTGTGAGTTCGTAGTGACCTGGTTAGGAACCTGTGCCTGAAGGATTCTGCAGGCCCCATGTTTCTTTCTACTTCCTCCGCTTACATTCATCATACCCCTTATTCAGTAACCCTCTACCTTGAGTGGCTTCTACTGGGGGAATTAATAACAAATAAGTAACCTCGACAAAGTCACCTTTGTACAATCATGGCTGTCTGTAATGGGTTTCAATTGCGGGATTCAATTATGACAGTACTACGATTTATATTGACGATATTTCCAACGTATAACGTTCAAGTAAACAATAACTCCAAATTATTAATCAACAAATATATATTGAAATAACATACAAGAACAAACATGCAATAAAATTGTTTTCAATGTATAGATTAAGGGAAATAAGTTGTTCCCCTTTAACTGTAGAATGATTTGTAATTGATTGTTCGAAGAAAGTTCTCTTGAAAGGAAAATGTTCAGAAATCAATATTAGAGCAAAGTATGCATGTTAAGAATAAATAACACAAGAATACAATTAATTAAAAATATGTTGTGTTATAGAATGGTTTGAATCAACAGAGTTCTGTTGATTGTACTTGGCAAAAGTCACAGAGAGAAATGTAAGTTTATATTACGAAATACTGTGTCTTTGAGTGCGTTGAGCAAGATCGTGGGTTTGTGTTGACGGCTGGAATCTTACTGACGACTTGTGAAAAGTCGCCCCTTTAAAAAAAAAAAGGGTAGGCTCCCACGGAAACACGGAAACCTAATCTTGCATTAAAATATGTGATTGGTTAAAAATTAACCAATCACTACACTCGTACTAAGAGAACAGACAAGCACGCTCAAAACCAAAGGGTTCAAAGAAACTACTGCGATGGCTAAATTGTCCTATATAAAGGTATTAGTGATTTATTAGCCAATCGCAGGCGAATAAAATGTGGGCGTGGAAAAACATAGCAACCGCTACATGTCACTCAATTTCTGCGTCCACATCACCCCTTACATCTGGCCGCCTAATTCTCCACACTGCGACCCCCTTGATTATTACGTGTGGGGCGCAGTTGATCGCGAAATCAACAAAATCTTCTGGTAACACCAAAGATGAACTGAAATCAAGGATTATGGCAGCATTCACCAACTACTTAAACAAGGACACCGTCCAGAAAAGATGCCGGAGGCCGTGGTTGAAGCCAAGGGCGATTTTATTGAATAAATTTACACTTTGGTATTTCAAGATATTTATGTAATTTTTGTATAAAATGAAATGTCTGTATTATTTTCATTTTTGCATAATTTAGACAACAATTTATCCATCGCTCCTTGTATTTATACATGCATAACTAAGTTTATGCGAGACGTTATTGCTTCAAAAATTTAACAAATATGTTAATAATAAAATTTAGATTTTTAAGGTTTACTAAAAGAAATTTGGCGCCTGTTAGTGTTCCACAATCAAGAATATATATATATATATATATATATATATATATATATATATATATATATATATCACTTGATAAGACACCGAGTGTTGAAACAAAATGGCTATTTTTGTAGTGATTTTATAACATGTTTATGTTATAAATTTTCTAAATAAATAATTATATATATATATATATATATATATATATATATATATATATATATATATATATAAGAAAAACAGATCACTTTAAGGTACCATTATATAATAATTTATTTCACCAGAGTCCTTTTAAAAGGACGCCGGATTATCAGATAGCACTTCCAACAACGAAATGAAACGAAATATATATATATATATATATATATATATATATATATATAATGAAAATATATATATATAATGAAAAAATCTCAATAAAAAGTGTGGATTCCTGCAAAGTCGTACAATCATTTTTCACTCCCCCTCGGTACTTCCGCTTTTCAGGACGCCGATTAATGAACTCAGCCTCCTCCCGAAGGCGAGGGGTAATGTTGGGGGGTACCCCGTTGTGGCATGAGCTGATTCCAATTTCCCCGGCGTATAGACAACTTTGGCCGTCTAGTAATACATTACGCATCTAAGGAAAGATAACTCTATTAAACTCTAAACATCGATTTCCCAGCACATTGTTTTTAAGCATCATTCTCTTTAATGCAAATTATTATTTGGGTTTATTTACTAACGTGGAATGTGAATTCATTTTTTAAATATCCCTCCCCGCCAAAAAAAAATCTTCAGCAACTGGGAAATTTATTTAATTACCATGTTTTGGCGGACGTGCCGATATCATCAACCTTTTTTTGTGGCGAGGTTGATCCAGGACTGCTACAGCGGCATCCCAAGAACATGCCGTCCCTCGTTAACAAAAGGAAAACTACAAAAACAGCAACTTATTATTATTCAATCTCCATTCTTTAGATCTTCACATTCGTTACCGGCTGGGATGAAATTCTTATTTTCTTATCGTCCTTACCATAAAACATCTGTCCACATGTTCGATAAAGTTGTTTATAGCAATCAACTTAAACGAAACTTTTCTTCGTCCCCTTTTTGGCTTAATTCTTTATTTCAGTATCAGGACAATAGTAGACCAAAGAATTCAAATGGTGTCCCATTATTAGTTCCGGTACCTAATTCTTTAAAGACATCACCAGTAATACACTGTCCCCAGGCTGTGTCATCTTCACTGACCTTCCCCTCCTCGTTTTTCAACCGTCGACTTCAACCTTTTACAATCCATTCTATAATCAATGCAAAATGTTACGGTACCCAGTCTAAAAATTCCCCAAATCCGGATACGACCTCCAGCCCGATTTCTCTCAATTCAGAACCTGACAAATCACAACGTTTACCTCAGACCGGAGATTTGGTAAGAAAAGAACTAAAGTCTTACTGTCAAATTTTCGTTTAATTTCTGTTTGTTCTATCTTTTTTTTAACCACCTTTCTTTAACGAACGTACACTACATTTGCATTACAAGCTTTTCCTTCATTTTCACTTCACAGGTGATACAATATTTCTTTATTTTAACAACTGCCGGTATTTTCTGTTCCAGATGTGGCCACGACACAATAGGTAAACAAAACCTTGCAGTAATTATTATAGGAATTACATTGTAGTCATTATTATTATTATTAGTTTTTTTTGTTGTTGTTTTTTTTTTTTTTTACCTATACCAAAAAATGACGATTATTTAATTTTTTTGCATTGATATATTTTTGGTAAAAGTCGAGAATCGGGGCCATAATTCGTGAGTTAAAATTTTTATATCATTTTTAATTTAATTTTAATTTTTAAATATATTTATTTTCAAATACATTTTTTTTTTTTTCGAAATATTTAGAATCTTAATTTTAAAATATTCCTAGTTGTGCAAATGTTGATTCCTTTTTCTATGCTTTAGAAATGAAGCCAGGTTGTTTGAATATGTGTAAATCAACAAAATTATTTTCATGAATTATATAAATTTATAAAACTTAATGCGACTGTACTCCGGAACCCACTAAAGGTGACCAACTAAAAATGAACCTTGTTACAAGTGTTCTTGTTTAATTAAATACGTCTTTGATTTGAGTAACTGCTAGAGAGTGTTTACTGTTTATCGATCTGTCAGGAACAAAAATACTAAAATTCTTCAGATAATTACTTTCATTTGCTCCAAAGAGCCATTGTTAATGAAGCACTCGGCCGCGGCTATATATTCTTTTTAGTTTTTTACTTGCAATCAAATATCAATGTTTCATATATTTCCATTATTTTGTCTGGACCTTCAGTTTTATCACCACTGGAATTACGGCACACTATACAATACATCCCTACAACATCTGAACTAGTCTACTACTGTTTTAGTTTACTTGGAGTGTAGTTACTTAAAAATGAAAAAAAAAAATCAACCACTCAGGTAGGATATAGAGCCCATAAAGTGTATTGACAATAAATTATTACTTTCATTTTTGTGCACTGTCTTGTGGCTTTGATTCTAAACATTTCTTTTACCTTTTTTTTTCTGCATGAGTATTTTCGGAATTTTTTTTTTAATTATCGACGTAATTTAAATTAATTATATTGTTGTGTAAATAAAAAAAAATTCTGCTTGTGAAATGCTTGAAAATATCCAAAGAAAATTAATACTAATAGGGGTAACTTAAACGAAGCAAAAGAAAACAATATATTCCTGATCTCTCGACACTTCAATTTCATAATGAAATTTTCATTATTTCAATGTTAACTGTAACACGACGATGCATAATTCATTGAGTACAGATTTATTGCTATAACAATGTAAATTTTATTGTAAATTGTAATAGCTTGTAAATGCTGCTTGGTTTATGCGTTGAGGTTATCAAATGTAATTGCGTGTTCTCAGAGCATTTACCTATTATACATTTAACGATTCAAGAAAAAAAACGAGACTCCAATTGTATATATTAACAATAAAATATATATTGAAACAATAACATACAAAAAAACAATCATGTAATGTTGTGTAGTAATTAAAGGATAAAAAGTTGCTTCCCTTTAACTGTATTGAATGTTTGAAAGAATTTCTCTTGAATAAGAATGTTCAAGATTCTATGTTGAATAGAGTCTGGTGTAGAAAGGAATTAAGTGTGTTGTTTTGTGAAATATATAGAGTGCTGGTTCATGAACTTGCTTAGTCACAGAGAGGAAGGTATGTGTAATGTGATACAAAAATCTGTCTGTGTGTGCATTGCGAGTAAAGTTGTGGATTTGTGTAGACCGCCGTAAATAGCTGGACTCTACTGACGACTTGTGAGAAAGTTGGTAAAAGTTGTTGGTAATGTTCTTTAATGCCTGATGCATGGTTAAGATGGGAGATTACATCTTGGCAGCAAGGAAAAAGATGAATGAAGAGAAACACGATAGAGCTTATTTGTGTTTTGTTTATATAAGGCTGTATCTCATGTGGTAGGCTCCAAAGCTTGTGCGCAGGAAAATTATTCCTCACATGCTGGCAATTTGATTGGTCGGAATTGACCAATCAGCAAGCTAGTTTTGAGGAGATTAGCCAATGAATGCTTGCCGTATGATCTGTATGTATGTGTGTATGATGGCGATGATGATCGCTACAAGCTCATTAATAAGTAGGGGAGATCAGATTGTGTGACTGATTAATAAAGTCATATTGTGTTTTTATTATGCAATACTTAATGCATTATTTACTTTACTGTTAAATCATGCTTAAGTGCACCAGTTCTTGTTTGATCACTGGGGTTGAGCAACATCAACCCTGCTCAGTACCTTAGATAAAGGACTGTTTGGGAACACTGGTAATTATAAGCAGTGGGGGAGTAAACCCTAATTTTAAAATGTGGGGAGGTGATTAAAAGATGGTGGTGCATATGATGACTGATTGCTGTTTTGGATTACATCTAATATCTCTTTGACAGAGAAATATCAATGGCAAGGAGATACCATCTCTAAACATGAAATCCTGTAACCTTTAGCAGAAGTTGTGATCACTAATTTTACCAAGTTATTTGATCTGAAAGTGAAAAACATGATAGTTATTGAATCCCACAATTCAAAACGTTTGTCCAATGATGACACAAGGAAGAGGATGAATACAAATTAATTTGGATACAATTGAAAATAACAAGTACCAAAAAAATAACTTATAATAATATAATAATTATCTGAAGTCCATCATAATGCTTTTAAAAAAGGGTATAGAAATAGGGAACTGAATTTTAAGGTTTTGAACAGAAAATTTATCAGAATGCTGTGTCCCATTAGGACAGAAGTGATCTTGGCTTTCCATAAATTTCTGTTTCTCTAAATTCTTTCCTTTGCTTTTTTCCAATTATTTTTTTATCAATTCCCCCTCCCCAAGCAAAGGCAATAATGCCACTAAGACACTCTTGTAGTAAAGAAAAGACTGTCAACTGATAGTAGCAACTGCAATAGATTTCTTATTTCTGGGCCACAACACTTGTAGCCAAATTGCAGTTCACACGATAGTCCGACGTAACAGTCCAACACACATCGTAGAAACGACAAAATGGGGTCACAAATCCAACCTTCACTTCTCACCAACAACAACGCATGTTCGTTTTCACAGCTCAAAAAAATCATCTCCTTTTATAAGCGAAAAACGACGACTTCTGTTCACCGAGAAAATTTTCTGATTGGTCACGCCATTCAGGGGATGGAAGAACATTAGCATAGCTTCTAGTCATTGATGTTGATTTTTGCTGACTGCTTTTTGGTAATTTTTCTTTGGCAGATCGCACACAAAACAGAAACTTTTTTTCGGGGTACCTGATTATCTCTTTCACTACAGACACAAAGAGTTACTAAGTGTGAAAGAGTATGAAAAGTCTCTAGAAGGAACTGGAAATCCAATCCTAAACAGGGAACAAGGGACAGACCTCTACACCTGTTTAAAAGGCCAGGGAGAAGTGTGAACCAGACAATAGGTGAACCTATATGCTCCTAAAATAGTAAATGGGGAGTGCTTATTTGCAGATTATAGTGAGGTTATTTTGACTTGTTTGAAGTTGTTTTTTGACCTAACCTCTGGAACCAATTAATGACATAGGGTGAGGTATACTTGCGTGCGCGCGCGCATGTATGTATGTATGTATATATATATATATATATAGAGTGTGTGAATAAAAAGATGAGTTTTGTCCTCTGAGGTACTTTATCAAGGCAAATGTTTTGCCTAACAAAATGTGTCGGCTAAGGATAGTTTTTCCTCTTGCCTCTTCATTCATTTTGTTCCTTTGCAGACAGACAGACTCTAACTGAAAACAAATTACACACACACACATATATATATATATATATATATATATATATATATATATATATATATATATATATCTCCTTCATTCCTGTGTCAAATTTTAGCTTGAAGCTAGGAGCTTCCAATTGTGCACACAATGTTTTAAAATTGGATAAGTTTGTTATTAGATCTTTTCAATCAACTCTAGACCATTTACTTTTGGAAACTAATGTTTTAGTTTGTACATATATTGTTTAAAATTTGCTATATTTATGAGTGAAAAATTCTCATTATTGAGCATTTTTTAGATACAGTCAGTGCAGACATAGAAATCAACACTGCATAATGACTGTCAGTTTCATGAAGTGTCAATTTCTTTGTCCACACTAATATATATTTAATGTGTGTGTGTGTGTCTGGTTGATATGATGGCTGTTGGAGAATAGACTGTGCATGAGCAAGGTAAACTTGTAACAATCTTACACCTCAAGCACTTGTAGAAGTAAAATAAGTTGTTGCACCCATTAACAGATACAACAGGAGAAAGAGTTTAGTTAAAACTTTTTTTTAATACTAAAAGTCACCCAAGAGTCATACATACATATACATGTACACACATATATAATAAAAAGGCTTAAACACTAATATTCCATGGTCATAATTTATTCCATTGGAATTGTAAATACAATCCAATTCATCAGACCTACAAATTGAAAAAGAAAACGGAAAAAACAACTCCGGAAATAAAAACAGAATTTAGAGAGTGTAAGTATGAGGGGTAACAGACTAGAGAAGGAGGGAGATTAAACCTTAACAGAGAGAATTTTAGGGGAGGTGAGTGGAAGGGGTTTAAGTAAGAGAAATATGAATGTTGTCGGATGTCTAATGCATAACGATACATTTCGTGGTGACATCCACACACCATAGACGAATTAATGTTGAAGATCAGAATAAGAGGGAGGGAAAGATTATGTGGGGGTGATAGATAGGGCAAAGGAAAGTAAAATTGAACTACATTTACTGAAAGGGCCGCTGTGTAATTGAGAAAATTTGACAAATTTAATATCGACTACAGGTTACAAATCAAATATAAACAGATAAAAAATAAATATAACGATTATCTAATCTAGCAAGGACCTATATTTTTATGTTCAAAAATACATGCGAATATGCACAATAACATATACATGTATATATACACATAGGCGTGTACCCACATACACACATACATATACCCATGTACACACATATATAAATATATCCACATATCCACACATACACATATCCATCTATATCCATATACACACACTTTTCACATATATATATATATATATACATACATACACATGCACACACACACACACATATATATATATGCACACATACGCATCAATACACACACATACATACATACATACACACACATATATATATATATATATATATGTAAAAAAACAAAAAAAAAACAACAATATACAAAAATACATACACACGCATACATGCATATATACATACATCATACATCCATCCGCATCCAGTCCTTCATATATATACACATTTACCCACATATATACATATGGACATACGCATACGTGTACATAAACATATATACCTACAACCTTACATTTCTATACAATTACATACACCCATTTAAACAAATAAACAATGTATCCCTGTATCTATCCGTCTAACTATATATACATACTTATATACATACATATACACCCATATACAAATATATATGAGTACATACATACCAAAACATACACACACATATATACATACATCTACATATACATCCATTCTGGAGAGAAAAATTGTTTTGTATGACGTGGTGAACAAACCTTCTTAGCTGCAGACCTAGCGATTGATTCAATTTAATCTTTCCACTTCATATCAATAGAGAACGTTAGCTTGAGAAAGTGCAACGAGTAATTCTCTTGGAGGCTAGCATTAGCCATGCTGATGAAAGGCAAAAAGGGTTCTCTCAGATGATTAATAGAGAGAAATTTCGTTTTGGAAGTGTTAAAATTGACAAGCCATTTCTTGCTCCATTTAACAGAAAATTGTAGGTCATTTGTTTTTAGATCAGCTGCCAATTTGACTTTATCAAACCACTCAGACTTACTATTGAGACAGAACTAGAATTTACTTGAGCTGCTCAAGGGTAAAAGTTAAAATGGTAAGAATGAATGAGGTATATGAATGGAAGAGATAGCAGTGCATAGTGAAGATTATGAGAATAGATAACGTTTGACCCTTGTCTTAAAGATGTTAAGATTGTAGTGTTCAGGGAAGAATTCATGTGACGGTTTTAGGGGAAAAATTTTCAGGCCAATATGAAAAGATTGACACACAGCTATGACAGAAGAATTGAGAATGTCAACAAGCAGGCCAATACCTGAGTGATTATAACTATTAATCTTCTATAGATAGAAGGATTAAGAAATGTCAACGAGCTAGCCATTACCTGAGTGGTTATAATGTAACACCTATCCTGACCCCACTGGATTGATGTACTCTACAAGACTGGCCATTGGTCCTGACCTAATCCAGTATTACGGGTTCAATCAAAGTCTCTGATTCACAATGTTGATTAGATTTGATTCCACTTTTCCAGCAACATTGTGATTTTTTTGATCCTGGAGAGTAATTAACAAATTGTAGATCTCAGAAGATTCAGCTGGTCTACCTGCAAGTTCGTTGGGGCAATAATCAGGCTAAGCAGAAAATTCAAATATGAACAAGTAGATTCAAGTCCAAAGAAAAATCTATGTATATAAGGAAGAAATTGGTACAAAAAGAATAATGCTTCTTTTACAAGAAAGTAGTATATTTTAAATAAAGCCCAGTAAAAAAAAAAAAAAAAATATTGCAAATAATTCTGAAAGAGAAGTAGTTTTCAAGTTCATCCTTTTTGTTTTTAGTAGTTGTCGTAATTATTTCTCTATCAGGATATAAAGAGTTTCACTGGCAGTATTGCGCCAATATTGCAGATAACTTGAGTTCACTTCCTCCCTTATTACAGCACCAAGCGGACGCTTTCACTCTCACTGCCTATCCCTTTCTCTCTTGTCAACTGCTTGTTAACTCACTTCACTTAGCTCCAAGACTTTGACTCTGACTGTTTGTTTTCGCACAAACACGAGCTTAAATAAACACGGTGGTAGTGACAAAAACCTGGGGTGTTGGTAACTTAGAATACAACCTGATTACTGACTTCTCCCCCTTCACAATTAAATGAAAAGTCTCTTCTCAATTGGTATTTCATAGTTCATATAAACACTATTGTTTTGACACTTTATATTAATAATTCTGACAAAGCACAGATTTTCTGGGCACAAACTTCACCACAGATTATCTTTCTCATCTATAAACAAAATTCTATATTACTATAATTATTAATATTTCAAGGTTGACAATTTCTCTCTGTCACATAAATAGAAATCTCCCACACATAACTAAAGAGTTGACTGGGCATAGCTTTATAGATGTAACCAGAATCTCTACATCACCATTCCTGCAGTAGAGTATTTTGATTTGCAGAAACTAATAGACATTTTATTCAGTTTTCTTTATATTTAATAAATCTGTTGTTAGTGTTATGAACATTGCCGTGCATTTCATTGAAGGAATTCTTTTTCTACCTTGAGTTCAGAGGAACACCCGGATGAAAAGAGACAAAACTTTACGTTAAGGAAAGTGTTGCGTAATCTTCAGTGGGAATTGTGTAATCTTTGACGTATTGTCCAGTTCTGCCTATAATACACAACGTATATGGGGTTCACACTAGACTTCACCATCAATCCTAATAATGTCAAATTTTAGGAAGCCTGAAACAACCCTACCAAGATGAAACACCGGATTCAAGCTGATTGACTATAAGGTTGGTATTACACAACCAAGCTATCAGAACTAGCGACTTGCAAACAGAAGAAAAGAAAAAAAAAAAGAAAAGAGTTCCTTGTCAGTAGGTGGGTTTACAGTGAGTGAAATTGGGTAGATAGAACTATTTGGGAATGGTCAATGGTTGTGCTAGCATGAAGTGACAAGTCATCATGACCGAGGGTTTGAGTGTACTGGCCTTGTTCAGACTGTTGATCATGCCAGATAGTGTGTTCTCTCCCAGAAACCGCAACTAAGGTCCACTAAGCATGGTTGCAGTATAAATCAGAGGTGACCTCTGTGATTATTGCACAAGCACAAATGTGCCTGAGTAGGTATCTGCATTAGGGATTGGCAGCCACTCTAGTAGACAGGCATACTTGGATATGAATGGCCAGCCATTATTATACTCCATGCAAGTAGCATGATGTGTTCTTACAGAAAAGTCTGAACTGGTGGAACTAAACAATGGAATGCTCATCTGAACATTTGGCGTGTAAATGTCAATAGAGTAGCAATAGATTTGCAGTGTTGTGTTTGTGTTAAAAGAGGCTGCAGAGTGGAGAGTAAGTCTTCCCCACAAGATCATTTTGAATTCTGTCAAGACTGCAAAGTGGGATCGAACAACACCAACACAGATATGGCAGTCAGTACTCACATTTGGAGTCAATAAAAAAAAAGATTCAAAATGAGACACTCTCTTCATTAGAAATATGACCTGTAAAACAAAAGAATAATACTTTTTTTTTTTCCCCCCCAATCAGTGATTTCATGAGAAATCAGTAAGCCGAGTTCAAATTTCAGTAAGATTTGTAACATTCACTTACATGTAAATAGACTTGAGAAAGGTATGAATCTACAGTGGAGTAATGGATAGCAGCTCAGATTGAGGTCTTGGAGAGCCGAGTTTGAATTCCAGTCAAATCCATTACATTCACTTATGTGCTTAATATCCTTGGGAAAGGTATGAATTCTCTTCTCCCCCAGCTATGGGTAAATAGCAGGACAGACTGGGTTCTATAGCCTTGGAGGGCAACTGGTCTACCACAGAAAGAAATGGCAACCTACTGCTGGAAAAAATCTGCCTCATCAGTCATGTATAGAAAGATACACAATCGCCTACACATGTATCACGCATGGCACATAACTGACTGATTGTCATTTTGCTATGAAAATGTATTGTTGATCATTTTGCTATAAAAAAATGTATTGTGTGTGTAGTTTTGTAACTTTTCTGTTTTTTGATTTTTGGATAAATGATTGCAGAAGTGTATTATGTTTTTAGGGATTTTTAAAGATGCAATTTATTTTTCTTTTTCTTTTCAGAAAGAAGACATTCAAACAATACCAAACCTGTTAACATGTTGTCGAATGGCATCAGCTCCCTTTGTCAGTTATCTTATTTTGAATAGCTATTTTTCTTGGGCCCTTGGCTTACTTGTATGTGCAGGAATTACAGATGTGGTAAGATAACATTACTTAAAATCCTTTATTTTCACAAAACATTAAGATAACTAGTTGTGTGTGCGTGTATGTATGTACATATATATAATTGTGTGTGTGTGTGTATATATATATATATATATATATATATATCTCCACCTCCACCTCCAAGTGGAGATACATCTAAAAAGGGAAATAAATCCAGCACCACTTTAGATGCTGAAGTTTACCAAATAAAGTGCTTGCAATGTAAAAACACTTATATTGGTGAGACATCTATCTACAATCATAAATGTTGGGACAACCATTTAAACTCACTCATAATACACAGGAACAAAACTGTCCATAACATTGATTTTACTAATACCACCCTAATTAAATTCTTTGTCAAAAATACTTTAAGTGAGTTCTGATAAATATTTTACCATATATATATATATGCACACATTTACAAATAAACATTATCATCTGAATCCCACATAGACAAACTAGAATTATTATACACTAACATATATAAAATAATTGAAGTATGACCCAAACTAAAATAAATATATAAAATAAAAATATTTAGGGAAATAGCAATTAAGAAAAGTAAAACTTTTTTTTGATATTTTTAAGTTTGCAAAGGCATCAGTGATGAAACAGAACTGAATTAAAGTGAAATAATTTCAGTGCATCAGACGACACTTAAATCATGTCACATTTTTAAGGATTATGTTTTGTATAGATTCCCATATGCAGAAATTAGGAACGTTTTTTCACTAAAAATTATTTCAAAAATTTTTTTTGAATATTTAGGTACAAATGACTGTTATGAGCTTTTCAAATTTTGATTCATTAATGTACTTTTCATTTAATGATATCAATTTAATGATATCAAATTTTGATTCCTAAACGTACTTTTCATTTAATGATATCACCAAATCGCTGTCTTGAAAGCAATGAAGAATTTTAAATGATTTTTGAACTATTATTATAATTAAAATTTTAAAAATTCTTGTAAAAATTCATTATTCATCGAAAAGTTTTTATTTCTTCAGAAAATAGTGTCCTTAATATAACTTATTTGTAAAAGCAATTAAAAGATTTTCTAATTAAATAATGTTAGTTTTATTGCATTTTTTATTTTACAATTCAGAGCACATTTTTGATGAAACAGGTAACTTTTTTATACAAAAAAAATTGATGATTTACTTTCTCCAAAGAGTCCTGTTTTTAACTGATAAAAAATACCCCACTTAAAAATTTAATTTCTCAAAATTTCATGAAATTAAATAAGTGGGTGGTAACATATATAAAAAAAAAAAAAATTTTTTACCAAGATTTTCTAAAAAGAAAATTTCAAAAATAATTTCATTCATTTCTGAATATGTCTTGAAAGTTTCATTAACATCCAACAATTATTTGAATTTTGTAAGAATTTCCAAATCAAATTTTCACCAGGAAAAAATGCAAAAAACCCCCCCAAAAACTAGCCTTTATCTTTATCCATTGCTGATGTTAAAAAAAAAAAAAAAAAAATTTTTAACCAAAATTTTGAATGTGCTACAAAGGAGTAAAAAATTTCAAAAAATAATAAAAAAATACTTTGGCCGTTCCTCTTAATAATAACATAAACATTTTGATGACAAAACTTTGTTTTTATTGAGTTTGGGTCCTTTTTTTCATCATGCTATACTGTTTTTTACACAACCAAGTGGAGGTGCCTACCATAGAGGTTGATATGCAACCAATCAAAAAGCTTCATCCAGTAGAATATTGATCAAGTATTGAGAAATAAATAAAGTTTAACTTCTTTAGTTTAGTAAATCCCATGGTCCAGCACATTTTTTAATTCATTGTGCAGCTACAAGAGCAGTGCCACATGTTGTTTACAACTTTTTGAAGCAAAAAGTTTTGTTTATAGTCTTACTCATTTACATATAACTGCATATATTCATTATAGTATATTGTTTTTCATTTTTAGGCTTTCTTTTTAGCTTTTGTCTTGCATGAAACAATGAAAACCTTGTTTGGAAGCATTAATGATTGTTTTATTTCCAGTTATAAGCTTTGTTCATTGATAAAACAGCAATGTGTGTGTGTGTGTGTGTGTGGAACTGTCAGGTTTATGTTTACATTGGGATTTCTGTCATTCGGTATTTTTTTGGTCTGGAAGTGGCCTCGTCCTAAGTGTACTGGATTAAAGTGGTTGAACTGTATTTTGAGGATTAAGGACATTACTAAATTCATAATTAATTTTTGTGGTTTCCGAATGGTGTAACATTTTTCAATAAAATTTTTCTTTTTTCTTTTCAATTTCAAGCTTGATGGTTACATTGCAAGAAACTTTAAAAACCAGAACTCTATGTTGGGAACGGCACTGGACCCATTGGCAGACAAAATCCTTATTAGTTTCTTGTCTGTCTCTTTGACAATGGTTGATCTTATCCCATGTAAGCATTTTCTTTTCTCTAGTGCATTTTCATTTCTTGTTTTCTCCTACAGGTACAACACTTTTATTCTATCTTTCAATGTTTAATCTATTAAATGGTAGACATGATATTATAATATTCAGGGCATTATTTTAGATTTAAATGATGATAATATATAATATTCTTCTTTTTATTCCTTACATTATTCATTCCTTCATCCATAGATTCCACTTTCATAATATCTTTCAATGTCTAATCTATTAAATGGTAGACATGATATTATAATATTCAGGGCATTATTTTAGATTTAAATGATGATAATCTATAATATTCTTCTTTTTATTCCTTACTTTATTCATTCCTGCATCCATAGATTCCACTTTCATTATATCTTCCAATGTCTAATCTATTAAATGGTAGACATGATATTATAATATTCAGGGCATTATTTTAGATTTAAATGATTATAATCTATAATATTCTTCTTTTTATTCCTTACTATATTCATTCCTGCATCCATAGATTCCACTTTCATTATATCTTCCAATGTCTAATCTATTAAATGGTAGACAGGACATTATAATATTCAGAGCATTATTTTAGATTTAAATGATTATAATCTATAATATTCTTCTTTTTATTCCTTACTATATTCATTCCTGCATCCATAGATTCCACTTTCATTATATCTTCCAATGTCTAATCTATTAAATGGTAGACATGATATTATAATATTCAGGGCATTCTTTTAGATTTAAATGATGATAATCTATAATATTCTTCTTTTTATTCCTTACTATATTCATTCCTGCATCCATAGATTCCACTTTCATTATATCTTTCAATGTCTAATCTATTAAATGGTAGACATGATATTATAATATTCAGAGCATTATTTTACATTTAAATGATGATAATCTATAATATTCTTCTTTTTATTCCTTCATTTCTGCATCTATATTACCCTTTCTTTAGATGTATACATAAAATTGGCTTTGAAGTAAAGGTCTGTAGAAAACAAAAGTACCTTTGATAGACCGTCCTATATAATAATAGGAATATGAATAATGTAGGCATATCATAGTCTGCAGATGTGTACATGTAATAAGCTTTGGAGTAAAGTTGGATGAAAATCCAACAGAATGATAAATATTTGAAAATTTATGTTTTCAAAATTGTTTTATGTATTAACAAATATACCCTAATTCCCCATGTATAATACACATTTTTTCTAAAAAATAATAAGCAAAATCAGGGGTGCGTATTATGCACAGATACAAAAAAAATCTTTTAAAAATTTCTGTAAAATAAGAATTATCATAAAACTAAATTAGAACAATATTGTCCTATGTTTAAAACCATTCATTTTAAATAAGAGTAGGGAATG
The DNA here is from genome assembly GCA_903632075.3 of Acanthosepion pharaonis. NCBI lineage: Eukaryota > Metazoa > Mollusca > Cephalopoda > Sepiida > Sepiidae > Acanthosepion > Acanthosepion pharaonis. The sequence goes on along the minus strand of CAHIKZ030000931.1, from coordinate 580,898 downwards.
CTGGCTGTAATGAAATTGGAGAGGTACAATTTATAAGGTTCAATTACCAAACAAGGGGTGTCTATTATGCGTGAGTAAAATCATTTTCCCACACTTTCAGCACTATTTTAGGGGTGCGTATTAAGGATGAAGGTGTTTTATACATGGGTAATTACAGTAATTCTGTAAATCATACCTTTGGTTCAATCTAATATATAATAATATTAATAATAATAATAATAATAACACCACACCCACACCCATATATGAAATAAGCTTTGACATAAATGTTAAAAATGAACAAAAATACTTTTTCATACAGACTAATATTTCTTGGAAGTAAAATTCATTGTTGGGCCAAATCATATATTGTAGATTTCTGAGATAATAAATCATTTAAAACTGATTACCATCATAAATCTAATATTTAACAATAGCTAGAGTATTTCCTTTGATTTTGCAAATTTATATAAATTAATATCATTGCATTTTTCCACGAAAACATTTTTTTTAGATTAGCAGAATTCTCTTAATGATTTTTCTTTCTGGCTTTTAAGTGCTTACTTTTTAATCTTACAAGAACAGATTATATGCTTTAAGGAACAATAAACCTATATTCTCCTGGTGAAAGATAACACTGTAATTTAACCTGTATTCTCCTGGTGACAGGTTAAGGTGACACCTTTTTCTGCCATATATCTAAACTATAATTTTGGATAGAGAAAGTTTCACTGAAATATACTGAGAAATTTCTAAGATTTTATTTGAAATCAGGATATTACAAACTTTAAAAATGGTTACAATATATGGAAAACTAATGCCAGGAAGATATCAGTTAAGATTCAACCTTAGGAAAAAAAAAAAATTTGCATTTCATTTCAGTATTTGATTCAAAATATAAATCTTGAATTCTATGTAATATCTTTGGAGTCTTAAATAACTGATATTATTCAGAATTATAGTATTTTTTTTTTTTTGTTTTTTATTTGTATTGTGAGATATCAACATGATTTTAACCCATATCTGCCTGACATCATTTTAAACTGACAATTTTTTGTATCTATCTATATTTCTGAGATATTATGTACACTATTTACATTGTTCGGACTATCGTCCTAATCTTTGTTGCTATATTTATCACAATGTTTTGGCCATTGTACACTCCGGCATTATTCAGGTGGTTGGAATGTCAAACTGAACCCTTTATTTCACTCACTGGGGTAGACTGTTCTAGTTCCATGTGCCATGTCTAATGAATGTCAGTTATCTCTTATTAATTCCCCTCTCCAAGTTCTCCTCGAGGACACATGGCACAGTGGATGAAGGCATTAGTTAGATCCAGCGACAGGACCCAGAGAGTGTGAGTTCAATACCTGGTTAAGGCAGTGGAGAACTTAGAGAGGGGGATTAACAGGAGATAACTGATAACTGACATCCATTAGACATGGTACGGGGAACTAGAACAATTTACCCCAGCAAGCGAAATAAAGGGTTCAGTTCGACATTCCAACCACCTGAAGAAGGCCGAAGCGAACAATGGCTGAAACGTTGTGATAAATATGGCAACAAAGATGAGGACAATAGTCCAAACAATGTAAATAGTGACATCTTTTTATCTAAACTAATTACAAACTTAAATTTCAGAAGGTGGAAATTTAATTGAATTTTCATCTGAAATCAAGACAATATGAAACCTAAACAAAATGGTCACAATTCTCTCTCTCTCTCTCTCTCTCTCTCTCTTCTTTTTTTCCTTTAAAAAAAAAAAAAAAGAAGAGATCAGTTTAAACTGACACCAGGAGAACATGAGTTAATGTTATGAATATTCTCTTATTGTTTCTTTTGATGACGTTCTCTTATATTTCAGTGCCTCTATTACTTGTCATAATCGGGCGTGATTTAGGTCTCATTGGCATCTTCTTTTATATCCGATATGTGTCACTGCCTCCCCCTGTAAGTATACAGTCTCTCATATTGCTTACCTGCGATTCTATCAATAATAAGGATCAATGTTAATTTTATTCATAGTGGCCTACAGAAGATCAAAAATTCTGTTAAGTGACTGAAAAAGTGAAGTGTGCAAAAAGTATTTTTACTTTTGAGACAATCAGTAATTTTTTTTTTTTGTCTAAAGTTTTGAAAAATAAATCAGTGCTTATCCCAAAAAAAAGAAAAAAAATGATTTATTCAGTATTTATTTTTATTTATTAATTATTGTCTAATCCTAATTTGTTTTCTTTATTACATAAATAAACTGAATTACTAAAAAACACTACAGACCACAGTACACTGGATGGTTTTGCATTCCCTCATTTGTAGACATGAATTCAGCCAGATGATGTAATAGGTAAAGAAGTAGTGTAGCTGTGGTATGAACGTAAGACTGACTGCAGAATAATTGTATAGATCAGAAAGTTGGAACTTTTTTTTTTTCTTGAGATGACTACATTTTTTTCTTGAGCAACATTAACAAGGGTACTCCAAAAATAAGTGAATTCTAGACAAATATCAGCAGGATATGAAAACTGCAGGCACCCATGTGATGCAAAAATGGGACTATTAATGACTGATGTTAATGGCCACTTGTATTCAAGGATACCCGTCTACTAGGGTGGCTAGCCAATCCCTATTGCAGAATCTTGCTCAGGTGCATTCATGTTTGTTCGACACCCACAGGGCCAACCTGTGGTTTATACTGCAACTATGCTGAGCAGACCTTAGTTACAGTTTCTGGGAAAGAGCATGTTATCTAGCATGATCAACAGTTTCAGAAGGCTAGCACGCTCAAACCCTCAGCAACAATGACTTGCGACTTTGTACTAGCACAGCTATCGACAGCCCTCAAGGGTTCTGTCTACCCAATTTCACTTACAAGGCTTGGGTCAACCCATGGTATGATCTTCAGGAACTTTCCAAAGGTGCAACACGCTGGGATCGAACCCTCCAGTTTGATAACATCAGGAAGTCTTCTTGACAAATTGACGATGGTGAGATTCGAACCTGGGTCTCATGGTCAGAATGCAAATGTTCTAACCGTTCAATAAATAGCAACATTGCAGAATATCATGTCCCAATCCAACATGTCAACTGCGTGTTGTGCAAATTGGTCATGACTCTGTAATAATGTGAGGTGTTTTCTGTAGGAATTTGCAAGTATTGAGCCAGAGTGTTGGGATAAAGAGCAACTAAAACTAGTAATAAAATAATAGTAATAATGAAGAGCATCTTGAGACAGGGGTTGGGATAAAGTGCAGCAATAAAAAGATGGAATAAAACTAATAAGATAATAGTAATAATGAAGAGTGTATTTAACCACAGTGTTAGGATAAAAAGCAATAATATGGATTAAAACTAGCAGTTGAATAATAATAATGAAGAGTGTATTGAGCCAGAGTGTTGAGATGAAAAGCAATAAGATGGAATAAAACTTGTAATAAAATAATAGTAATAACGAGAATGCCTTATCTATAAATTTCAGAATAACTTTATATATAATTGTTGCAATTTGAGAAAATTTCTTGTTTAAATTAAAATTTAATTTTAAAATTTTTCTGTCTCTTTCAGAAAACAATAAAAAGATATTTTGATGTAACCCATTCAACTGCAGAAATATCTCCATCTTTATTAAGTAAAGTAAGTTATTTTTTTCCTCTGTCATTTTTATTTATTTTTTTAAAAAAGTAAATGTTGATTACTTTCCAAATCTGATGAGGCCTGATAGCATCTAAATCATTTGAGGCAAAGATAAAATAAAAGCCAAAATAGTTTATTTGCATAGAAAATTATAAGGGGTACAAACTTTCAACTTCATATTTTCTTAAGTATCAAATTTATAAGGTGCCAAACCATAATTTTTGCTTGACAAATTGTTCTAGAAAAATGTTTTAATCCTAGATGGAACTTTGTTCACAAAACGAAACTTCTGTCACATGATCTTCAGACATGTAAGAATATTTGGTAAAAATATAAAAATTTTCTTAAACTGCTTAACTGGTCTACTGATGTTATGAAAATAGGCATAAAAATTTATAAATTTTACAAATAATAAATATTGCATTGTATGCAGTTTATATATTTTTATAATCTTGTAAATAAACATTGTCAAGGTAGTATACAGTAATAACAATGTCAACAGAAAAATCATTCTTTTGAAATACCATCTTTTTTTTTTTTTTTTTTTTTTGCAGGCACAAAGGTTAAATTTTGTTGAAAGTTTTCCATTTTTCCATTCAATTACTTTGTGTTTGTGTAACACAGTCTGATCTAAGGCAGAAGCACACTTAACTAAAGTGCTGATTTATATGTAAATAATCTTGTCATTTTTTATGGGTAGTATGCTAATTATTTATAATGGTTAATTATCACTTGAGTAAATGATTCTTCTTTTTTTTTTTTTTTTCAGTGAGATTGAAATTTTTGTTATAGACAATTTACATTTTTTAATTTATATGTTGATAATTGTAATTATTTTTTAATTCAAATATGAATTTAAATTTAGCTAAGTCTAGAAGTGTCAAATGTACAGAAATTGATTAAGAACAATTAATCAAGCTTTTCACTTTCTTATATTGGGTATCACCCCCATCACTAAATGAGCTGTTTCACTAAGGGTGACTGCAACGCATAACCCCTCTGAATGCACTGTTCCAGTAAGAGTGACTACCCCTCCTCTGAATGAGTCAGTCCAGCAAAAGTGACCACCCCACTCTCAATGAACTGGTACAGTAAGAGTGACTGCCCCACTTGCTGAATTAACCATTCCAAGATTGGCCCTCACCTTCCCCTCTGAATGAGCTGTTCCATGGCCAGTAGTACAAATATATAAAAACCCTATAGAGACAGATGTGTTTCAGGGGAGTGTTCTTACATAATCCTTTTATTGCTTCAATCTTGTTTATCTTCTATTAACTCTTTTTCTCTTCATCTTATTTTTGTTGATGGTTAGTAAAAATAGTTTTTACTTAATAATATTATCTATTATTAAGTAAAAACTATATTTATTCATAAAATTGAAAAGCTTAATACAATTCACCAAACACCAATATTTTTAAAAGAATTTTGAAATTTTTTTGTACATGTATAAATGTGCCGTTTTTTGTAGATATGGATGCCTATACATAACATTATAAGAAAATAATAGCAATTGCTATAGTAAATTTAAAGCCAAAGTATCTAAAATTAAATAAAACATTAGATTACAGAGAATATTTTCCTAAATTTTTAAGATTGAGTACTTAAAAATTATATAAAAAAATCTTATATTCTTCAATTATTTTTACAGATAAAGCCTTTGTAGAAAAACATTAGATAAACATCTATCTGTCATCAAGCTGTCAACATTTTAAATAAACAGCTACTGCTGTGTTAAAAAAGTATTTCTGTGATATTTTAATCTTAAAGTAAATATTTGTTTCAAATTAGATTAATTATACTTTAAATCAGCTAATATTCCTCAAATAAAGTTTCAGAAAAGTATATTTTATTTTTGAAAGAGTTTTTAATAAAGAGAATTATATTGTGATAAACAAGGACTAAAATGGTGCTGAAATCAGATTTTTTACCAAAAGAAAACTCTTTTCAGTCAATTTAAATAAGTTTTGAAATAAAGAAAAGTACTTTGCTTATTGAAAATATTAAATTTAATCTATCAGCTTGAAATTGAAACTAAAATAAATGCTTCAAGAAAGATTTTTCATTTTTAAAAATCATTTTAAACCTTAGGTATCACAAATTTTTGTAGGTACCTACTGTTAAGTAGTAACCGACATGAATTAGACACAATTACTGGTATGAATAAAAGCAAAAATAATATGACAAAAGATAAATTAGTCAAAAATAAATAACAGAAAATATTTGATCTTGGAAATTTGGACACCTCACGATGGTTACTTTTATGCTTTGATATTCAGACCAGCAGGATTATCTTGTATATCACTGAACATTGAAGTCAAGCAATATCAAACCTGGTCAGTACCTAGATGGGTGACTGCTTGGGAATACCAGGTGCTATAAGCTTGGATGTGCAGGTGGTATAATGGATAATGGCTTGGGATTAAAAATTAGAGAGCTGAGTTCTAATTCCAGTCAGTTTCATTATATTCACTTATATGCAAATTTGAAATGGCTAAATGTAAGTTCTATGCTAACAGTTTCTTCTCTTATACTTCTCGCTTGTGGAATTCTCTTCCGACTTCTTGCTTCCTACTCAACTTTGATCTTCAAAATTTTAAATGCAATGTCAATCATCATCTTCTTAAATCCTGTTCTTTTATTGTCTTCTTTCCTTAATAGTAGTTTTTCTCATATTCTCTAACACTCAGTAACCTCTTACACCCTAGTGGCTTTATTCCCTTTGATCTTCAAAATTTTAAATGCAATGTCAATCATCATCTTCTTAATTCCTGTTCTTTTATTGTTCTCTCTCTTTAATAGTGTTTTTTTGGTGTTGTTTTTTCTCATATTCTCTCACACTCAGTACCCCCCCCCGTGTCTTAGTGGCTTTATTGCCTTGCTTCAGTAAAATTATTAGATAAGAAAAATGCTCTTGGGAAAGATATGAATCCACCTCTTCTCTCCCCTTCCCAGTTATGAGTTAAATAGTAGAACTTGTATCAGAAAATCATTGTTATCTCCAAAGAAAATCTTGCTGCCTTTAAATATCCTGCAAAAGGTTGGTAAGCCATAAATTACAAATCATCAATCAATCAATATACAGTTATAAAAACCAAGATGAGAATGTTGGTTTAAATCTTTTTTTAATATGCTATTCCACCATTTTTATTACAATATGGGTGATCAAATCTCTCTACATCTTCCTTCCCTTGTATCTCTAAGCAATGTTTAACTCTCTTCTTCTTTGTGCCCTCTATGCCATCCATTCACACAAACTCATAAAGTAGGTTATCAAAGCTCTCCACAACATCCCTTGTATCTCTAAACAATGTTTCACTTTTTATCATCTCTCCTTATCTTTGCTCTTTCATTAATTCACACTCATAAAATAGGTGTTCATGACTCTCCACAACTTCCTTGTAGCTCTAAGCAACATTTGACTCTTTTCTATCTCTCTTTGTTCCCTTGATGCCATCTGTTCATATAAGCTCATAAAGTAGATGATCATAGCTCTCCACAACATCCTTTCCATGTAGCTCTAAGCAACATTTGACTCTTTTCTATCTCTCTTTGTTCCCTTGATGCCATCTGTTCATATAAGCTCATAAAGTAGATGATCATAGCTCTCCACAACATCCTTTCCATGTAGCTCTAAGCAACATTTGACTCTTTTCTATCTCTCTTTGTTCCTTCGATGACATCTGTTCACACAAACTTATTAGCTCAGTTACTTGCTGTTTCCCTCTTCCTTTCCTTTTCTCAGTAAGTTCTGTGAGAATGTTATTTTTCCAAGCTGTCTTTCCTCAAAATGTGATCTAGGTATTTCAACTATTTCTTTTTGATTTTATGTATAAATGACCTTCTAGTTCCCTTTTTCATTTAAACATCAACTCAAAATTTCCAACAAAATTAAGATAACTGTTTATCTCTTTCCACAGGTAAATACAGCAATTCAACTCTCTCTACTTGGTTTAAGTGTCGCCGCTCCAGTTTTTGGTTTTGTAGATCATGTTTTCCTACAAACGCTATGGTAAGTTTTCCTTTTTCACATTCAGAGTAAAACTTAATAGTTCTGTTGTTACTGTTAATGTTTTGTCACGCAGTGTAAGCTTTCAAATACATCAGGTACATAAGTTATCTGTCAAGCCACACACTTGGTGTTGTGGAGTCTTTCGCAGTGGAGGCTTGTATTTGTACTAAGTCAGTCCTAAAATAGGTTCGACATACAAAACGTTAGGAACTTCATATAATAGGTACAATGCAGAGTAATCTAGTTGTGGTCGCTGATACTTTAGTATTCGACTAAATGTCGTCCGGCATCGACTAACTGCCTGACTAACACACTCGTTACTCTTACTACTCCTACTTATTATAGGTGGGAGAGTCCATTAACTATAGAATAGGTGTGTTCCACTATAACACTTGGACAGACAACACTTTCCTCAAAATATATACAGTGCCCAAAAGAGCCGATTTTTGAATTACTTCAAGTTGGTATGGTATCCCAAGTATCCCAATGTGCCAATCACCACTGGAATCAACTTGACATTTCTGTCCCATATTCAGAACAATCTTGCTATCTCAACTTCCAAATCAGAGTAGTTTGTAGTTTTCTTTATCACCTTTTTTGCTATATTTGTGTCATTTGGTATGGCAACATCAATAATACGACGGTTCTCAGTACCTTTATCTTGCACAATAATATCTGGACAGCGATGGTGTATCATTCTGTCTGTCTGAAAACCATAGTCTCACAATATTGTGGGCTTTCCAGCTTCAATTTTTTTACATTATTTGGACTATTTTCCTCATCTTTGTCCCCATGTTTATCACGTTTCAGTCATTGTACGCTCCGACCTTCTTCAGATGGTTGCCCTTTTGTCGGGTAACTTGTTTTTATACCGTAACTTGCCTTGGATACATATTTCACAGTTTAAATCTAATTTATTGACATTTTTCATACCTTCAACAATTTCTTGTAGCTGGATAATGTCTTTCAGATAGCAATGTCCAGGATTTTGATGCCATTGTTTTAGGCTGTACATAGCAGTTTTTAAGTTTACTGCAACATTTAAATAGTATAAGCATCCATTTCTTTTTATGTCTGATTTCACACCATTAGGTAAATAAGTTTTGAATAATTATGGACAAATTTTATGGAAGCCCTTTTTCTGTAGCAGCTTGTACTAAGAATATACTTTGTTTGAATATAGGGATGTATACAGCATTCATTAAAATACAATCTTATATATTTCCTTCTGTGTCTATTATTGTTACTTGAGCATTGCCTTTTTTTAAAGCAATATTGCTGGTTCAACTGCCAACTGCCAGTTTAATATGATGATTTTCTGGATTGAAAGTAAGAAATTTAGATTTGTCAGTAATCACATGCACGGTGGCACCACAGTCGTCAAATAAACTGTTTTTGTTGGAAACAATATCTAGTTCAATTGAAAATAAATGAATGTTCATTCTCTAAAACATGTTCCACATTTTTTACGAAATAAGCTTTCTTTTTCTTTTTTTTTTTTGTTTTTTTTACACTCAGTACTTTCTTTTAATTCCAGGTTTGCAACAAGCATGGCAGATAATATTTTTGTTCAGTGGATTAGAATTATAATGTTTTAAAGGGGGAATTATTTACTGAGTAATTCCAAAATTTACTTCGACAATTAGGGCTTTTATGTCTAAGTTTACTACAAGTGAAACAGGTAGAAACATTAGTTTGTGGATTTGGTCTTGGCATTTGGAGAGTCATTACGGTATTTTCACTGTTATTCTCCTGAATTATCTTTTCAGTTTCTTTAAAGCTTCATAATGCTACTTTGAATTCACTAAACATTAGTAGCTTGTCTTTCTGAGTAATAACAGTTGTAAATGGTTTGAAATCAGAGAGATCTTTTAGGACTATTTGCTATTAGTAAACCATTGCTAATTACCTCCCCTGACGTTTTTAATAAAGTGGCTGTGTTTTTGGTTCCAATAATATAATCAGTAATAATTTCAGCAGTTGCTTTGCTTAGGGAGGTTAATTCAATATACAAGGAAATTATTTTTGGTTTTCCTTTTGATAAATAGTGCTCCTGCAAAATTTGCAGCACTTTTCTCTCATCATTAAAGGCTTTTCTCATAACAAAAGACAGACTTTGATCACTGAGAAATTGAATTAATTTGGCAAATGCATTTGCATTCTTTTCACAGTAGTCCTTGTCGTTGGGATGATCAAATGGTCCCAAGATTATTTTGTGTAATTTTTGGATTCACATGTAACCCAAAAACTTTACTTTCCTTAGTTTGTATTTTGATTCATCACCATTGAAACAGCATCTGTTCCTGTGCTCATAACCTGTGGAGTAAGTAGCCATGGTCAAATGCAAAATAAAGAACAGAATTGCAATAAAAAGAAAAGAGAACAAGGGAAAAATGAAATAATACCAAGCAAGCAAGCAAACAATATATGCAAGGAAAATTAACAGTAAGAAGGCAAAATTTTCACCAAATAAGAATTGACATTACGGACAAGTGAACATAGCGTTTTGTCTTCTAGACAAGGCAGATCTGGATTGAGTCATGTCAGACTACAAACCAGCCTATTTTATTGGCTAAGAAAAAAATCCCAGCATGCATTTGTGTATCTCAGCCTATAAAAGAGGAGGTGGAAAATATTTTGTAGTCATTCCCAGTAGGCTTGAAATCGACAAAATGTTTGAGAGATATTTCATCAAACATTCTGCAACAAAATAAAAAGGGAGATGGTGCTAAATCTATCTATTATAAATGCCCATGTCATGGTTGGTGGAAAATAAAATTTTTGGAGAATTAGCATTTCTTTTGCTTTTTTATATATATATATATATATATATATATATATATACGCACACATACACACACACAAAAGTAAGCAAAGCAACAGTAATAATGCAAAAAGTTCACAAAGTAAAAATGGTTGACACACAAAAGGGATACAGACAAGTGATTACAACATTCTGATTTCAAAACCTGAAAGAATAAAAATAGGACAGATGAGATCAAGAAATGGCCTATCTTATTGGCTAAGAAATCATCCCAGAATTTTGTAGGCATGTCTGTCCACTCTTCAGGGGGTATCAACAATTTACTGCCTATATTTTTTCAATTTTTTCCTTTTATGCATATTTAACAATGGTCCACATTTTCTTCTGTATTCTTTGTGTTGATGTGTACACTTGTGCATGCTCCCGTCTCTGCGGATGTGTATTCACTCGTGTGCACCTGTCTGCATGATTATGCATATGTGTAAGGAGTCGTGATCATTTTGCACTTTTCTTTGTTTTTCTTATATATATATATATATATATATGTGGGCATTGAATGTAGGTCAGAAATCCAATAGGATTATAAGATAAGGAACAAATATCTTGTCTAGTTCTTATTTTTAGTACTATCTTATTGGCTAGGAAGTTATTGCTTGCCCATTTTCACTGAATCCAAGTACACACTGCCCAGCTCAGGGATTGAACTTACAATTACTATGTCATCAAACTCACAAATGAATGTTTTAATCCACTAGTCTATTGTCTCATGTGACCTAGTAATTGTGAGTTCAATCCCTAGGCTGGGCGCATCCTGGGTATGACGATAAACTACATCCGTGTCCAGGGCAAGACGATAAACTACGTCCAACAGCAAGGCCTCTGATCAGGAGGTTTTGAGGAGCATGGAACCACCTCTTAATTGCTGGTGTTCCCAGGTCCACCCTGACCCGGGGTGGTAGCACCTGTTAGGGTCCCAGCTATGGGCAAATAGTTAACCCTGAAACTGATGTAAAAACATTATGAAAGTGTAAGAATAGGTTTTAATACCAGAAATACTTTGTAAAAAGATTATTACCAGAAATAAATTTTTGAAGAAAAAAACTATTACCTGCAATATATTTTTGAAAAAAGAAGAAAAAAAATATTACTAGCAATACATTTTTTTAAATATTACCAGCTATACAATACATTTTTGAGGAAAAAAAATTATTACCAGAAATAGATTTTTGACAAAACAAAATATTACCAGGAAGTTGTCAGCATTAAATAACCCATTGAGGTTGTTGATATGCCATAAAACAAAACAAACTAAACCTAGGCTGGACAGTGTGCACTTAGACTCAGTGGAAACAGGGTGAGCAATAACTGAGCAGTACTAAAAATATGAACTAAATGAGATATCCCTAGACATGTGATGTAGAACAAGAACAGTTGTAGATTAAATAAAGAGTTCTGTTCAGAATTCCTTGTAGGTTACCCACATCAATATACACATGATGAAAGTCAAAAGGTACATCAACTGAACCATGTTAACAATAACAATAAAGATGAGGACAATAGTATAAATGTAAATAATGTAAATAAAACACAGATCTGGTTTGTATGTTAGTCAAAAGGTAGGAAGAAGTTAGGACAAACTTGGACTTTTGTGCCCCAAAAAAAACACGGAGTATGAAAAGAACAGTTTTACCTTTATTATTTATTATTGCTACCTTTCATTCTCAGTAATGTTTATGGTTTTAAAAAGTGATGATTAGGATTGGAATAAAACCTAAACATATGAGTGAATTTATACATTTTTTTTGTTCTTGAGAATTACAAGAAAAACATTAAACACTATTTATTTATTAGATTGCTTATTTTCAAGAATAATTTTATATTTACAACATTCCAAAAACTAATACAATGCAATAGTTATCATTTATCAATTTATAAAGAAATAAATATGAAAAGAATTTTTTATTCATAAATTTATAAGCATTTACTAAATTATTAAAATATGTGAACAACTATAAGAAAATCCTTATTATTTACATTTTATAAAGTTTGAATTGATTAGCAATTAGTCAATGTTTTGATGACCATTCTAATAAATATAATGAGTAAATAGTGCTTATTATTTTTTTTTGGGGGGGGGGCACAAAGGTCGGTACCTGAATTTGCAAGTATCCACTCGGAAGTTGGTTCCTTTAGTAGGAGGGTCTTACCTATTTGTAGGGGATATATTCAGCATATTCTAAGCCCTACCAGCTGGGCATTATCAAGAATTGAGGTGGATACAAGAAATGTTATCTTTAATTTTTTTTTTTTAATGTATCATGTCATTTTGTAATGTACAGCAAGAGTGTGTTGAGGTTGGTGGGGAAACTAATTGATTGCTCTCCCAACAACTATGCAGGTTAAAGGTAGGAGGTAACAAAAATAGCACTGACTCGGAAACCACAGCAACTTGAGGAACAAAAATGCCCACAGGTACCAACTTCACAACTTGCTGATTTTCCCTCTGTTTTTATTGGCATGAGGCATCTCACAAAGACTCGGATCTTGACCAGTTTTCAGAGAGGCCCATATATAGATATGCCAAACTGTCCTGCTGCTAATGGGAAAAACCCGGATGTAACTGGTGTTGGTAAACATGTTTGCATGTGATCTAACGACACTTTTGTGTCTGTATTGATGTGTATTCACCATACATGTCATTTGTCTAGTTTCACTTTATTTGAATTCATTTTAATTATTTGTTGATTCACATTTTTTTTGTTTTGTTTTGGTTATTAAATTATTTTGCCCAGTCTTGCATTTACTTTCTTTTTCTTTAGGTACATTACTGCATCGACAACTATCCTTTCTGCCTGTGGCTATGTTCGTGAGCGTAACAATGTTATTAAAATCCTGGGCACCAATTCCAATCTGAAATCAGGCAAGAAGTGATGTTAGAGTCAAACGAAAAGAATAACACTTGCTTTCACGAAACAAATCCACTTTAGAAATGATGTCTTCACCCTTAAACATTTGACAAATGATTTTTTGATATGCTTTACATAGTCAAGAAATGTTTTTATTTATTTATTAAACAGTATATATATTAACATCTACCGGCCTGAATATTCAAGAAATCTTGTTAGAAAAATATCCGCCCTCCCATTCAAACCTGCATCCCCAAGGGGAAGCTGTCATTAGATCTATTGACAGTTTCCCCTAAAGGATGTAGGTTCGAATCCTGCCAGAGGGCGCATATTTTTCTAACAAGATTTCTTGAATATTCAGACTGGTAGATGTAAATAAATGTATATACTGTTTAATAAATAAATAAAAACAGCATCTACTCAAATATGAGTATCCATGAAAAAAAAAATATTTAAGACAAATAAATTAAAAATATGTCGGACTTAATCCATTTCCTAAAAAATAGTCAAGAAACAAAAAATCATGACTGATTCACATTTTAAAAAAGAAAATTCTTTTTGTTATTTCTCTAGAGTTAATATTTTGAATTTATTCTTTTTTTTCAATTACAAAATTTTTAATTTGCCATAAAAGAACAAGATTGATTTTTTTTTTATGGTTCAACTGAACTGCTGTGATTAGTTTTGTAATAAAAAAAATTTCTTCCAATTTATTTTCTTTATTTTTTATTCCTAAACTGAACTAAAAAATGTGTATGTGTTAGATAAAGTTCGGATCAAATATGGATTGGGATCCAACAGAATAAGATAAAGAACAAATAAGAAATGTTTATCACACTGTTAAAAAAATTGTCATAATGGATGCTACCTGCCTTACCCATAATTATAATGAATGGTGAAAAAAAAAAAAACAGGGAATTGTGGGTAGAAAAGTGGCTATATGAGTCAATGAGAAATCAGTTGGAAAAAAAGGTTTGATCAAGTATCAGGCAACTTGACAGATGCACAAACAGTGAAAGAGGATTAATGAAGCACAGTGAAATAGGAAGAATAAAGGAAAGCAAGAAGTGTATGAGAAAGGAAGAAAAACAAATTGTTTTCCCCCAAAATATACACACACTAACATGTTTCAATTTCATTAAAGCTTCGTCAGAGAATGAGATATAGAAGAAAGAAATTCTGTTATTTTTGTGTTGATTGATTTTCATTGGTTAATCTTGTTTCATGTTTATTCAACTTGTTAAATGTTAGTATAATTTGGGTCATTCCAAATTTAATGAGAAGTGACACGTCCACTTAAAGTTTCAAGAAATTAACTAATTCCAAGCCTAACTGAAAAAACGTATATATTGATTTATGTAAGTGTATAATAATTTTATTTAAGTCTGTTGTTATTAATGTGACTGTTTAATAAAATAAAAAAACAGGGGCAACAGCTCAATGTTTTCTAGTTATAAGAAATGTCAGATAAAAATCCTTTCATATATATATATATATATATATATATATATATATATATATATATATATATATATATATATATATATATATATATATATAATATGTGTGTGTGTGTAAATAAATAGAAAAATAGGAAAGAACCATTAGGTTAATAATCCAAAGGTCTATAGTATATTTGTTTTTATTTTTAAAAAGTGCTCAATACATAAGTAGGTTCCAAAATTTGCTTGAGGATTAAATAGAGCTGTTTTTTTTTTCTTTCTATTTTGAAACATGAGAACTCTTATGTAAAATGGAAGCATACTTTAAAAAAATAATTATATATATATATATATATATATATATATATATATATATATATATATATATATATAAAAAATATACCTTTATAGTTAAAGTGCTCAATATCAGGAATAGAGCATATGTAAATATAAAGATTCATTAATCAATGAGATCCTAAAATCAATCAACCACAAGTTATCTGACAATTCTCCCAGTGAAACCATCTTCAATGAAGCCAAGAAAGATTATGAGACAGCCCTAAAAAATAGTGGATTTTTGGCACCACACCTCCAAAAGCGCAAAAAAGCCAGCAGCAAAAGAAACATTATATGGTTCAACCCACCATACAACACAAACATCAAAACAAACATTGGAAAAATATTCATTAAACTCAAACACAAACACTCCCCACCCATGAAGTATTCTCCACAAAATATTCAACAAAAACACAGTAAAAATCAACTACAGTTGGACTGAGAAAATTACACAAATAGTAAAAAAAAGCACAACAGGAAAACAACCAACAAACCACCCACACAAATCAAACCCCTGCAGAGTAAAGAATGAATGTCCCTTAAATGGCAATTGTTTGTGAAATAATGTAATATATCAAGCCACTGTAAAATCAGCAGACAACAAAGAAAAAATATACATAGGATTAAGGTTCTGACTCTCCTACACATCCGTCGATATTTATGACGGACACCAGCCAGTCACACTCCAATGAGGAGGAATACAGGTGTATGCATATTCCATTATATCACTAACCTATGAAAGAAGAAAAAGAATCACTGACACTCTTACAAGAAGATTCTGGGATAACATCACCTTGTCTGCCAGGGGACTCCTCTTAACGTCTGTTATGTGGGGTTGTATTAAGCATTATAAAAGAACACAAACTCTCTATCCCCACTTTTTTTCTTTCTCAATAATCAATCACAGAATATGATAGTGACAAGACATGTTGAGTTACCCCCCCATCTTGAGAGAAAGTCAATGGGGAAACCAACTTTCTTGCCTCACCTGAATAATGTGGTGCATCACACATATTGCACTTATTAGAGTAATCACATTTCTCTCATTTTATCAGCTGTACTGTTGGGGCCCGGATTATCCTACAGGCTACTGTAGCCTATACTATCTTGGTTATAAATGCTGATAGTTTTTTACTATGGTTGTGTTGAAATATGTGCTAATTTGGTTTACAATAAATAGTGGAATTTCTTAACGAATATTTTTATTAACAAACAAAAGGTAGCTATTCTAGTTTATTTCAAGAATTTGTAATTGAAATTGCTTGAGACGAATGAAGAAAACAGTAACCAGCGAGTAAATTCAAGCTCTCCCAGCTGGTATTTCAACCTTGAGTCGTTCCTTCTTGAGTTCTGTCTCCAAATCACACTAACTGCCCGTTTTTGCCGTCAACCGTGAACGTCCCTCGAAGAACTCCCCGACTCGGAAAAAAGTAGTTGTTTTTATAGTTGTTCATATACCCATAATCCCTTGCGTCTTCACGTGATCCCATAATTCATTGCGTCGTTATTGCATAAAAATGCGATGCCAGTCCCCCCTCATTCTTTTATGTTATCTGGCCAAGGATGGATTACGGCAGAGCGGTAAGTGCTTTTTTTTCTCTCCCTCATTTCAACTGCAGTAGCTTTACATGCTAAGCAAATACGGGCTCTTTTTTGGTGGGGACAAGGCAAGTCGCGACCAGTTGTGCTCGTCCCAGGTTCTGTCTCATGTCCGCCACAGTAATAAGCTTACTTCAAGCATGTAAATGTCACTAAAATATATCACAAGTAAAAAATAAACAAAACGGATGAGGGCAAGTTAGGGGGTGGCTTCGTCTGAGGCAATGGGGATTATTTCATGAGTCTATGGGCCCCAAAAGGTCATAATCCAACCCTGTGTGTTGTTCTGTAAATATAAAACCTCTTGTATGTGCTGAATTTATTTTGAATGTTTTCAACTGAATGCCATTACAATTTACCACAGCCATTACAATAGTGTTCAAAGAAAGTTTCCAGAAAACCATTTACCCTCCTGATCCAGAAGTAAATAGTCAATAATTTTACGTTTGAAATGTAGCGGGCTGTGTGAGTTAGAATATTTTTGAATTATGAACATGTGCTGTTTATTCCTGCTAGAATAAGGTCCAACTACAAGAACATGGCAGACTCAAGTTGAGTCCAACCGAAGAGGTAAAGAAAACAAACAAGACCGATATATATATATCAACAAATATATGCATTAAACAACAAATTTACAAGTGACAAAGACATCAATATTTGTGTCTGTATGTGAACGTAAAGAGTTCGTATTTTGGTGAATGTTTATACGTATGTGTATGTGCCTGCGTGTTTCATGGCGTTTTCCCACAAGTGGGCAAAACGCAGATTTCTGTGAGAGATCACATTTTTAAATGTGTCCGCTGAAATGCAAAGTAAAAAGAGAATGAGGCAATAAATTGTCCAGTAGTGTAGGGAGAGCGACCCCTAGTGAACCATTAGGAAATTAAGGAGGAGCTAACTCCAACAGAAAGTATCTGTCTATATTACTGGGATGAAGTATTATGTACATCATTTACATTATTCGGACTATTGTCGCCATATTTATTACAACGTTTTGACCATTGTATGCTGCTGCCTTCTTCAGGTGGTTGTAATGTCAAACTGAACCCTTTATTTCACTCACTGGGGAAGACTGTTCTAGTTCCATGTTTAATGGATGTCAGTTATCAGTTATCATTGTGTGTGTGTGTGTGAATGTTTGTATTTTGGTGAATTTCGTGGTGAATGTTCGTATATTGGTAATGTTCTTTAACGTCTGACCGCAAGGTCAAAAGGATAATTCTCTGGGACTACATTTTGCAGCAAGAATAGAGAAGAAAGACAGTAAGAGGCAAACTTGTGTTTGTTTTTATAGATAACGTAATCATGTGACAGGATCACAGCACTTTGGTGGGAAACTTGACTTAGTCATGCGCTGGAAAAATATATTGTGCGCGGGTGGATTGCAACACCCACTTGTGTTTATTGACCAATTAGAAGCTGATATTTCCTGAAAAATATTTACTAAGCTAAGAAGGCTCTTGGGATCCGATTCTCCCAAAAGTGCACAAAATCTACTATACAAAAATATAGCGATTTCAAAATTGTCGTATAAGATAGAAAAGTTGATTTCTATCCAATGAATGATTGTTATTGAAATTTGAATTTGTGTAGGTATGTATGTATGTGTGCGATGATGATGATCACATTATCAACTCTTTTGTTGCTATCATGTTTTGGCCTATAGGTTACCTGGAGCAATATACACCTGAGGAAAGCAAGAGAGCCCAACAGCCAAAATGTTATAACAAAGATGAAGATAATTGTCTGAATGTAAATATAGTGTAAATATGTATAATATTGAAAAATTTAGTTAGTTTTATGTCTTTAACAGATGTTACTAACATAATATTATGTAAATGTTTTTCTAAAAAAAATATTCATAAATTATTTTACCAAGTGTGATATTTTTTTTAATAGAAAAGCCTAGAAATTTTTTCAATTTTAAAGTACAGGGTGGTCCAAAATCTTGTCACTCCTTACCAAAAAAACAAAACAACACAAAAAAAAAACAGTAATGAGAAAAATAGAACAAGTAATACAAAGCACATGCATTGGATTCAGTTTATTCACTTTCATTGACGCTATCACAACATCGAGAAGGTCTGCATAGACACCAACATTTTCGTGTAGGAACTCGTGTCAGCTATTTGAAATAGAAAATTATATTATGTAGGGGTGACAAAACTTTCGGACCACTCTGTACAGTTACTTTTTCTTGTATTTGAATAGGCACGTGTATTTACAGTGTGAATAAGATTAAACGTACGCAGTAGAAATAAAATACTCGTGAGCAATAATAATTTTTGAATATCAAAGATAATTGAAGAATGCTGAAAGGTTTATTGGATTTTTAGTGATATATTCAATGACTGGAACTCATTAACAAAAATAATGGAAAGTGATAATCTCGTCTCATGAAATCACGTTTAAATTCGCGAGATAAAAAGTCTTATTACCCAGAATTCATTATTCTAGTAAATAAGCAAAATGGCGTCGAGACGTGTTTTGTCAGATGATCTCAAAAATATTGAATTTGAAACAAGTGAAGGGGTTGAAGTAACCCCAACTTTTGATAATATGGGCTTACGTGAAGAACTTCTTCGTGGGATATATGGTTACGGTAAGGAAAGGTTCTTTATCGCTTTTGAAATGACGTATCCTTTGTGAATTGTTTTCTTACCTATTCGCATCTCAAAATAATAAAAAAAAGATACACGTGTTTGCTGTTAAGTATATTTTTGTTTAAAATGTATATGTTTAAGTTGTCTTTACTTAATGTAACTATTTTGAACTGTTCTTTTTTTTTATTTGTACAGTCAATATTGAATGAGATCGTTTGCTATTTGAAAACTAAGAAAGTGAAAGCCGGAGGAATAGTTTTATTTTTTTTTTGTCTTCTTTTTACGTACATTTAAAAAAAACTCAAGACACTAAGATTTCCACACACGTTAGAATAAAATTTGTTTAAGTTGTACAATAGGTACTGCGGCCAGAAATATTTGTTTTTTATGTTTTCAATTCTCTAAGCACTCCAGATCACGAATATCAAGATCATTTTCTAAAAGTTCATAGGGGGTCCATTTTTCTATATAAATCCATTGTAAATGAATCCCTCTACGAAAGCCAAAATATGCTCATACCATGTGATTTATTTATTAAAATGTAAAAAAAAAATAATTAAAATCATAATTTGGAGTCATTTTTATTTTATTTTTTTTATAGATTAACGGATTACTAACCACTTCAGAATTTTTAAGAAATCACGTCGTATGAGCATATTTGTTTTTAATTTTGGCTTTCGTAGGAGGATCATTTTATTTATAGCAAACTGGCCTCTTATTACAAATTTTTTTTTTTTTTTCATAAAATTTACTATGATTTGAAGTTTTTAATCTCTAAAGAATTTGAAAAAAAAATATTGGTACTGGTAGGTTGCATCTCAGACTACTCAAAGTATTTCTCTTGAATTCAAATTGGGCTCGGGAAAATATAACTCTATTTATTTTGCCTTTTCCTCTTCACAATATTTATAGCATTGTGAAAAGGATACCTGTCTGATAGCTCCCTTAAGTGGGTAGGGATCGAAAACCGAAAAACTTATACCTGAGTATTTGGATTTTCTATGATCAAATTAAAGAGGAGTAATAATGGATAGCGGCTCGGATTGAGGAATCGGAGAGCCGAGTTCGAATTCCAATCGAATACATTCACTTACGTGCTAATACCATTGGGAAAGGCATGAATCATCTTCTCTCCCCAGTTATGGGAAAATAGCAGGATAGACCAGGTTCTGTAGCCTTGGATGGTAACTGGTCTACTGCAGAAAGAAATGGCAATCTATTGCGGGGGGGAAAAAATCTGCCTCGTTAGTCATGTACCGAAAGATACATTATCGCCTATGTATCACGCATGACACATAACTGAACTGAATGATAAAATTTATAATAATGAATAAATTTATTTAATGTTAACATTTAATAGCAATTTTTCTTTTTTTAAATATTAGATATATAAAAAAAATCGACATCAAATGAATCCTTATGTGTTAAAAATGAAATACCTCATCCAAAAAACATTAAAAAATAAACTGGCCTCAGTAAACAATTTTTCTTTCATATGTCATAGCTTTTCAGGACATGGGTGAATGTGACTCTCCGCAGTTGCCTATCTTTTGTTGTTTGAAGTAAATCGTGCTTCTTTTCCTTTTTTTTTTTCTTAACCATCTTCATTTTTTGTGGTCCTTATTCTAGCATCCATTCACTCAAACTCAATAAATAGGTTACATTGTTTTCCCTTGCTTTTAATGTGCCCTGTGAGTGTTAAATTTTCCAAGACTTATTTCCTCATTGTTTGTCTCAGAAATTCTTGCTATCTCTTTCTGATTGTTTCTATTTCCCTTTAAACTTTCTCTTTATTCGTATGTTCTGTCGATTGTTTTCACAACATTCATTGGCAGAATCCCATCTGTTGCTTCAAGTCTGTTTAGCCCATGAGGTTGTCAACCATTCACTGCCACATAGTAGATTCAATATTATAAACCTTGTCCTGAAAATGTTACGGTGCTACTACAGTATGATATCTACCGAGGCATTTGCAACCTTCCCTAAATGACAATGCATTCATTATTGCTGGAAAATGCTCAAGAAAAATGATGACCTGTTTAAGGATTTTTTTAAAAAATGACATCAGTTTACAAACATTAAAATCACTATTTCATGTTTGTTTGTTTTTTTGTGTGTAAAAAGTTAATGATATTTAATACAACCAGTTCACTGCTTCTAACCCTAACATATTTCATACTTCCAACAGTTGGTAAATATCATACCATAGTAGAAAATGAACAATTGATATACTATAGTAGCACAAACATCACTCTTGTAGTTAAAATTTAATAAAACAAAATGTTAATTTTTTTTTTTTTTTTTTTAAATCTTCAAATGTAAACAAAGCAATTTTAAGATATTTAACTTAAGTTAACATTTTAAAAGAATAAAAGAAATAACAATGCAAAAAACATGCTGTAGAAAGAAATGGTGATGGGGGGGGGCAAAAAGTGCAATGCGGTGCTCGCCAGCAGGCCAGCTATTTTTTCTTCTTCGGTTGCCTCAAGGAAATGGATTGCGTGGCTCCCTTTCTCAGCTGTTACACTGGGCAGTTGTGAAACAGACACGAGCTCAGCCACACCTACTTCAACTTCCTCTTTGTCCGTCTGTCAATCCATACGTCCAACTCTATTCCACGCTGTTCACTGAATGACTTCGGTTCTGTTGTGCTGCTGGCACCCCACTTTTTATGATATTCCAATACGGCCAAAATTTGCGCGTGTGCAAATATCGCCTTGTTTTGGATGAGATAAGTAAAATTGTGTCTTCAATAGCGGCCATGTTTCTTTTTGTCATCACTTTGCAGGCAAGACACATTTGCGCTCATTTTGAATTCTGAGGTAAGTCATGTCTTTTGTCACACATGCCCATCAAGATGCGTAAAATCAAAAGAGGGAACATTCCTAATAGAAGAAAAAATACTTCGATGATGGAACAATATGTTTGAGAACACTTTCACACTAAGAGATGGGAAACCTGCAATATACAAGAATGTGAATTATTAATTACTGACCAAGATAAACAGGAAGAAAGCAGTAAGACCAGAGATAGGATTGTAACAGAACTGCTATCAGTCTTACAACACAAATTGGGCATCACCAAGATTATGGAAGTAATAAATACATTGTTTGGAGGAGCTTTTCATTATGGTATCTAGACTTTTTGAATTTAAGTGCAGTACTAGACTGGTGTCAAGATCTCATCAATTTACAGTTGAGCTGGCTACATATAACTGTAAATTCTATGTAAACAGTTTCTTTTCTTGCACTTCTCAATTGTGGAACTCCCTTCCAACTCCATGCTTTCCAGCTAACATTAATCTGCAAAAATTTAAATGCAATGTCAATCACTATCTGCTGCCCTCCTGATTACTCTTTCCTCATCCCAATCATTAATGTTTCTGTTCCTAATTCTTCACACACACAGTAATCCCCTTGTGTCTTAGTAACTTTACTGCCTTACATGGGGTGATACTGATTTAAAAAAGACAATAGCAACGTACTGGCAGACCTACCTTAGTAGATGAACCACTTTTGTAGAGCTAAGTAATAATCCAAGTGTAAATGAATGCAAGCTCCATCAAACAATGAGCCACATAAACTTATCTGAATTCTGATGAATAGTGCATGACAGAATTATGCTGGAAATACGATAAAAACAGTGTAGCTTTGTTAATGACAATAGAACAAAGAAGAGGTTTATACCCACACCACGTTGAAACACTCATTCCTGTAAGATCACCAAAGTTAAGCAACACTGAGCCTAGTCAGTACCTAGATGGGTGACTCCTTGGGAATACCAGGTGCTGTAAGCTTAGACATGCTGGTGATGTAATGGATAATGGCTCGGAATTGTTAATTGGAGAGCAGTATTTCAATTCCTGTTCAGCTCAATATATTTACTTAGCACAAATATCCTTGGGAAAGGTATGAATCCAACTCTTATCCCCCCAGCTATGGGTTAATTAGTAAGACTAAATCATCATCTCAAAAATAACTCTCCCTTCTCCCTCCAGCTATGTGTTTGTAAGAATTTTTTTTGAGATGATTTAGTGATACAAGTCTTACTATCTAAAAATATTTTCTGGCTTTAAATAACCTGCTATGGGTTGATATGCTGTAGAAGACAATAAATCAGAACAAAAA